>PVJX010002526.1:0-126606 GCA_004027295.1 Dolichotis patagonum | reverse complement strand
AGAAAGCCCTGTAATTCTTTCACTCTATGCATGGCTTTATACTATTGTGTTATGTTTGATATTATTGTATTTGAAACTATGCTCAACTATAGCAGAGTAAGAGATATGGTGTTAGCTACTGTTGATGCCCAGTTGACTTAATGTAAAGTACTGTGTTGCCTATGTTGTCCTGTTCTGATCTGCTCTGTACTGCCCCCTTGTATTTTATTCTGTTTCAAATTAAAAAAAAAAGCATATACCAAATTCTCATGAAAATAATGATTGTTATGTACCAGAAACTTTTACTAATAAAAAATAAAAAGCTGAATAAAAATAAATGTTGTTTGTGATACATTTTCTGAATCATCCCTCAGAGTCAATTTGTTTTTTCTTTCTTTTTTCCTATTGTTTCAACTTCACTTTTTCTGTGTCTTGCTCTTTCTCATTCTCATTCTCTCCCTCTCTGTCTCTCTTTGTCTCTCTCTGTCTCTCTGTCTCTGTCTCTGTCTCTCTCCTCATCTTTCTTTCTTCAGGAAATCAGTGAACTCAGGTCCCTGATGATGCAGCCATCACTCAGCCACCGACCTACACCACAAGCCCTAAACATGAATTCGTAGTTGAGCAGAGAGACGGCTTGAGGCCAGGTTGCAGGTTAAGCAAAAGATAATTAATTTGTAAAAGAAAACTAATTTTTACTATACTAGGATATTTCGGCTGCATCATGCATTGCAATAACTTTGTGGGGCAAAGTTAATATTACATGATTACTGTGCACTGTTTTTACTCATTACTCTTTTGTTGAACTGATTTCCTGAGCAAAATAATGATGAATTTCAGGACTTTTCTCGTTTGGT
The DNA here is from genome assembly GCA_004027295.1 of Dolichotis patagonum. NCBI lineage: Eukaryota > Metazoa > Chordata > Mammalia > Rodentia > Caviidae > Dolichotis > Dolichotis patagonum. The sequence continues at coordinate 125,773 of PVJX010002526.1, read as the reverse complement.
TTTAAATAATAGCAATCCTAGGATCACTTTGAGTAACATCAATAACGTCAGTGTTTTCCATCCAAAATATTAACCAAGACATTATGTTTGTGTTAGCAAACATTGTTTGTGCGCTCCAGCAGATCAGAGAATCTTACAGGTAGAGTTGTACAGAAGCGAAAGAGAGACACTGTCCTTTTTTCTCCTTCATACTCATTCTCCTTCCTCTACTTCGAAGAGCTGATTTCACTCTATGAAGCCAAATGTAGGTATTGTGAGAATCTGGCAAGCAGACGACCTCAAGAAGAGGTAGTTCAGTTCTTACTGGGCTGGTAGGTTGCTGATTCTTTGAGAAGCAGATTGCTAAAGTGAGAGACTCTGGGTGGCCATGGTTCATGTTTTCTCTAATGTAGTTTTTCCTCTGTAAAGAATTGGATTGAAAACTATAGTGAAAAATCTTCAAGTGGAAATTTGGCCTGGGGATTTTGTATTTATTCTACCTTGGAGTTTTCTTGAAAATTTAATGTGTGGTTTCACAGCTAACAAACATGTTAAAGGCTCAAATGACAGGTTTCGGTTGAACTTTTAGATCTCAAACTGTATGAAAGTTTTCAGTGTCCACTGCTTAGAAAAGGTTACTAGACCCTCTAAGAAACCATCTTCATCTGTCAAGAAAATATTAAGCTTAATATAACAGTTTAATTAAGTTAATGCAAGTTAATCCAACTGGTAGTGTTGAGATGAAGTGGAAGGTACTGTGAATTCCCTCTTGCACATTTCTCTTTGGAAATCATTCCTTTTCCTTTTCGGTTTCTTTGAGAATTGAAGAGCTAGCAGAACATAAGCAGCTGTGTGTCTTTTCATATGAGTAAAAATCTTAAATCTATGGGATGAAAATTTGTCTTTTTACTCTCTTCACACAGTTTCAGTAAACTGAATTAGCCTATTCATTACATGAAAATTCTCTTTGATCAGAGAAATAGCAACTAATGAATAAAACTGTAAACAATTAGAAAAAGCAAGTTGTTGGAAATCTAAACTATTTATCTACTTCAGCAGTCAGTGGGAATACAGCCAAAGGAAATAGTATTTCTCCCGTCACTATTCTCGCAAGTTTTAGCTTTTAAAATCTTCATCAAACTGTTATCTTTTTCATTTAAAAAAATAAAAACAATGTTTGCATGGGAAAATAGCAAAAAGATAGCCCTTAAAAAAAAGAGGAAAAGAAATTGGATGAACTGAATTTAACTTTCCTAAATGTAAAATATCTCATAATACCAAAATATTAAGAACATTGAGATAATAAATTAACAGATAAATGGATATTTTAATGTTCAAAAATAGAGATGTTTTAATATAGTTAATATATGGTAATGGTGGGTTGTAAAAAACTAAAGATTTAAATAATCACTCTGGCTTACTTGACAAATAATTTTTACATATAATGCTAGAACACTGAGCTACTAAAACACTCACACATACATATAAAAGATAATCAGTGAATCCTACTAAATAAGTATTCAGAATGTTTGCCTGACCAAAAATTCTACTGAAAATCAAGGATTAGAGCTGAAAAAAGTGAAAATAATACAACAAAAATGCTACAAGATGGAAAGTAGAGAGGATGGGGAGGGAAGGGGTGTGCAAAAGAAAATTCAGATGTGTGATGTACATGTACCAACTGCAAACCATGAATGTTATGATTATACACTACTGAAAATATGCACTAATAAAAATTTAAAAGCAGACAAGAAGTAAAAATAATAAGCCTCAAAGCAGATAGTATAGGTAGAAAATAACAAGAATGATACCATCCTGCCAATGTAGTTGGAAGTAGAATAGAAAGCAATAAAAAGAAAGTAGTTTTATTTTGTGCATCTCTGTAATTTACTTATGTTTTGCAATGAGAATGTGTTAGTTTTATAATAATAGTCACATGACCATTGAAAGAGAGGAAGACAAAATCCTTGGCAAAAAAAAAATCCTGATTTATATAAAACAGCATTTATAATATTTCACTATGTGATACTCTATAAGTTGATAGGATGAACTCTGGCCAAAAAGCTTAGTTTGATAAGGAACAAATGGCCTATTCTTTATTTAATATCTTCACTAGGCCATAATTAAATAATAGCTGTTTATCTTTATTCAAAAAGAATTAGTCTCAATACAGAAATTCTTTTCTTTTTATTAACTTTAGGAATGGCTGGTCCTATTGAATAAATGCACCCAGATTTTGACAGAGAGATCCACACATGAGCCCTCGTAGAGCTAATTGTTATGCCTTGGGACATACTTTACAATTCCTGGCTCTATTACTTATCTTCCAGAATGGCTGGGCATATTGTGGGGACTAACAAATATGAAAATGTTGTCAATGCGTATGTTCAAGGTAATTATTATCGTTCAACTGTTGGCTCAAGGCACAAAACCATCACCATAAGTAATAACTATGAGTTTTTGAAATTATAGTTATTAAATTGAAATAAGAAATACTGTTTTGTCCTGTGAAACTGACAAAGCTTACAAAATCTTTGATAATTGCACTGTTGTGGAGGAGCAAATTTGGTTGTGTTTCTTGAAGGCAACTTGGAAATGTATGCTAACATGTCTTAAAATAAGCAAGTCCATTGAATCAGTAATTCCCTTTCTAAGAATATATCTCCAGGAAATAATGTATAACTACTTCATCCCAGCGTAGTTATAAGAGAAAATTAGAAATGATTAGAAATGATACAACAGCCAACAACAGGAGATTGGATGGATAATCATGGTGTTTCACATTAAAGGCATTCTGTAGGAAATCAGAAATTGTACATGAAATGTTATTAAATGAAAAATACCAAACAACGTGTATACAGTGTGGTTTAATTTTGTTTCAAAATTGTTCTTATTTAGGCATGATAAATGGCTTAAGAGGAAATTTAATAAGTTATTAACTGTATAGTTAGATGGTTACATCATGGGTGCGTTTGATCTTCTTTCTCATTCCCCTGCTTTTTCAAATTTATTTTTCAAAAAAGAAAAAAGTAAGTGTGATTAAACAGCTTGAGATTTTATTGAATATTGTCCTGTTGAGAAATGAACAAAGAGAGAAGTATATATTCACTTGTAGTAGAAAAATATAGTACATGATTATTTTTCCAAATCCCCAGTTGGTAAACTTCCCAGTTTCTGGTAATTTTGAGCATTGAAAATACAATTTTCTTATTTTTGTTATGCTTAGGTAAACTTTTATTTGAAAAGAGGAGATATTTTTTGGCTCATCCAAAGCTTGTTTCTTTTCATGTTATTTTACAAACTTGATAAAACAGTATTTTATGACAAACAGTAAAGAATACAAAAAGTAACAATGTGACTAGAGAGTTATATAATTTGTGAATATTGAACATGGATTTTTCTAACTAGCTGAAAATAAATTCACAGTAATTATTGGCAAGTTTCTATTAGCTATCTTAAAAATTATCCAGATGCTTGTATTTCGTAGTGGAGGGAGACAGTGTACACACAATACAGTAAGTAATATTACAAAACATAGTACTTGTGATACGATATGAATACTTTTTTTCTGCCTTAAGTTTTGTTTATGTGGTTGATCTGGGAAACAGTAATGTGTCCATGTTCACAAAGTCAGTAAAATGGGCCCAGGTGACCTGTAAATAAACACTCCTGTAGAGCATATGTGCTAAAATGTCTATAATAATAACTCAATCAATCTTTATTCTGGGACACATTTTTGTCCATTACCCTAAGCAAATGTAATAACACATAAATTAGTCACTTGATATCAAAAATGAATACATTTGGCTCCAGTAAGGTTAAGAATGATAATCATATTATTTTTATTTTATCTTTAATGTATTTGCCTATGATGTCAGCAACTGAAATTTGGTCACTATCTAGGTGCCAGTACTTGTATGTATGAAAAAACCATCATGGAACGTCAAAGAAGATAGTTTCACAGATTATGGAGATGCTAGAGAGAATGAAATACAGAGAGTAATACAGCAGCTGAGCAAGGGTGACGCATCAAGAAGAGGAAGAAAAACTAGAAAAAGAGAGGTTTGAAAATTTCAGAAAAAGGAACAAAGTAAAATTTGCTGGATTTAAGAGAAAAAAAATAAAAAGTTTTCTTGGCACTAGGCTTTCCAAAGAAAGCATTCCTAAAGTAATACATAGCTTCAGAGTAAGATAAACCAGAGCAGAGGTAAGATAGTAAGTCTCATAAGTATCTTAAAGATGAGTCTCTTAAGCAGTATTTGTTAATAAAGATTTTAAGGAATCAAGAGTATTTTATCACAACAACCACATGTATATAAGACACAAAATATAGTATATTTTATCTATTAAAGAGAAGTATAGTTTGATACACAGAAACCCCACAATGTTTATAAAGAAATTGCATTAGTTCATATTGAATGAGACAGAAGTAGTGTGAAATGAAAAGAAGTCTATAATGCTCAAGTTATTATGGTTGGCGTTTGAGCTATAGTCATAGATTACTTTCAATTAAAAGTAAGGATGGTCTAGAAGAAACCAAAATCTCAAACCATAAGCTGCAAAAGTTTATTTAGAAGAGCTCTGACAGAGTCCTAATTAAGGACCTGAAAATTCTGTGAATTAGTGCCTCTGAAATGCTTATGTTTGTATTGTGGGAAGAGGGACATTTTCTACATTTGTGTAGAGAACAAATCTGGTGCATTGAAGTCTGAACTCGACATGATGCTTTCCTGGTATCTCATATGCCTTTTATAACTAAGAATACTGGACTATACTTTGAAGGGAGCTCAGGTCCTGCTCTTAATTTTTGCGCTGAACAGTGAAAAATGATATTGTATACTAACTCAGCATTATTTAATGTTGAATATTTATGTTGCATATTAAAGTTACTCTGAAAATCTGTACAGGCTATTGAAGCAATAATGAATGTGTTGTATATATTTACAATCTAGTGTAAAATTACAGCTCTGAAATTGAGAATTTCTTTTCAGCACATCTTGGTGCAGGGTGAGTATGGATGTTATAAAGAGAAGATTCTTTCACAGGTCAGAACCTGATGCTTTTCTTTCAACGTGGATTGCAAGCATTCAACTGCATGGAAACTATGTTATCTATGAATTCTAGTTTTTCTTACGTGTTTTCTGTGACTATTAGCTGTTGGTGCACTATAAGCAATAGTACTTAGGAGCTCCATATGATACACCTATTCCATTATATTTCAGAATTATGTGCACTATTTTTACACAGCGGGACAGTTCTTTTTTAAACTCACTTGGAACACCTTATGTAGATGTAATTGGATGGAAGATGAAGCCAAAATCATCAGACACTTGACTGAGAGTTTGAGAGAGATGAGTCTCTTTCCCTTCTTTTGTATTTCCACAGTTTTTCCTCTATTTAGGGACATGGGTCCCCCGCAGCCTCCTACAGTTTATATGCATATGCCACACAGTATCTATGGCTCTCAAACATGGAAGCCACTGGACAATATTCAGGATTAACCCCCGCCCTGCCACAACATCACTTCTGTCACAGTCCATTGATAAAGCAAGTCACAGGGCTGGCTTGGATTCAGCAAGGTGGAAGACTACCTATGGTCATGAATCCAGCTGATGGGATTGGTTGCAAGTCATCTTGGGAGTTCAGTTACCATGGTGTAGTAGCTACTTGGTGTCTGGCACTCTGCCAGGCTCACAATAGTAAGCCAAGTCCCATATGTTTGCTGCCACCAGGGAGTCTGCATTTGAAGGGAGTCATAAGCATTTCACCAAGGAAAAATAAATTACCATATTCTCCCAAAGAAAAAATACTTCTGGCACTAGTCAAGGAAGTCAGAGTAGAATTACTGAGGAAGGTGAACCAAAGTTAATCCAGCAAGAAGGTTCTAGTGCAGATGTAACCACAGCAAGCACCAGATGTAGAAAAAGCACAGTGATTCTGAATCTAAGTAGGAGGAGGCAGCTCCCAGAGGTGGCTGAGAGCCCTGCTGTGTCTTCATTTTCACCACGGGGGAAGAATTGAAAGGTTTGGCAAGAAGCAAACAACAGCATCTGACTTGCACTTTGCTAAAATCTTTCTTGCTGTAGTGTAGAGAGTGGGTTAGAGGGAATTCAAGAGAGGAGAAATGTGAGCTTCTAAGCTCACTGTCTTTCATATCTTAGAAGCCACAGATCCAGGATGGAGAATCACTCACTGATTGTTTTTTTAATAAATCTTTTCTGGATTTCATTTCAGTTTTTTCAACTCAGTTAAAAGCAGTTCTGAATCCAAAACAACTGACAAGAAAGGGTAAATGAAAATAATCCAATGACATAAAGAGCATCTCAGAAGTAGGCAAGATAAAGAGTCAGTTTCCTTTATTTTAAACTCTTTCACAAATGTCTCACTCCCCTGCACTCAAATTCTCTTAATATCACGGATAAGTTCAGTGATGATCTCTGTTTTTCTCTTCCCTTTGTTTTCTTGAAATTCAAGCACTAAACATTCTCACTGATTTGTCTGTTCCTCTAACCCAGCTGGCACAGAGCTGGGTTCAAACACTCTCCTGGGTGAACTTACATGAGTTGGTGAATGTCTCTGAACTTCAACATTTTATTAAATAACAAAATGAGCAGGTGATGAGTGCATATTCAAAGTGTTGCAATAAGTCCAAGATCTGAAGCAGTAGGAGGCTCAATTCAATGCAGTGTGCCCTAGTGGTTAAGCAATATAATTTGGACGTAAATCAATCTTGGCTCAATTCCCAGCTCTACCATTTATTAGATCTGTATCCTTGAGCAAGTTATTCACTATGTCGAAGCATCAATTTTTCTTATTTCTAAAATGATTATAAACATATAATTTTATAATGTTTTCATGAAGATTACTTGAGAAAAGTCCTACAAAGCATTAACCAAAACTCTGATTTAAAGTCAATATTTAATAACTGGTAACTGCCAATCTTATCAAAATTATTAGTATCTGGTAAATTTGAAAATCAGTACTTCTTTTGTCATTCACTCATTTTTCTTCTACTTTATCTTTTTGCATTCATTGATATCAATCTTCCTTATATGTCCTATAGTCCCTTAGACATTCCCCTGTCTCTCTGTCTCTGTCTTTCTGTCTCTCTGTCCCTTTCCATAACATATATAAATATTTTTCTTTATCTCTCTTAATCAAAATTTGGACAACACTGAGAAATCCAATAATAAATCTAGTCACCTAAAAAATCAGTAAGTTAATTATTGGTAATTTGTTTTAACACAATGAAATAAATTATAATTAAAAATAATTCAAGCTGATTTGATTTAATTCTTCACATAGGACTTCAGTTTTCTAAATCTCCCTACCTTATCTATTCTCAGTGGATAAACAAAAAGCTTTATACTAAAACATTGATATACTCTTTCCCCTAAACTTCCTGCTGAGTGGCTATCAAACACTGAAATGGAAATGATTTCAGTTTTTATGGAAAATTGAGTAAATCTATATCTTTGAATTCATTCTGGGTCCACACATTATTATTTTATAGTCTGAAACAAAATCCATTTCATTACTATGTGTTACTTTGATAGAGTCTAAGAGCTTCTGTGAATAAATTGTATTATAAAATTTAATTAACATGTGAGAATCAACCATATCTTCTTTTTTTCTGTACATCAGGAGTAGCAGATAAACTTTGCAATGTCAAGCATGTTTTTTCTTCAGATGTGAAAAAACATCTGTTCTCAAATATAATTGCCAGAAGGGAATCCTCAAAGGACTTGAGCTAACTATTAAAACTCGTAGAAACTATAAGGCAATCATCAAAATATTTTAAATGCATAGTCAGGAAGTAATGACTTTCTTTCCTACAAGTGAATGGTAATTATTTTGTCTATCCATACTATGGAAACATCTCAGCTCAGTTTGTAAGTAACATTATATCTGTGTGTTCATGTTACATAATTTCAAGTGGAAGACTGTGAATCTGTGACTAGTCTCTTGGTTAATATTTGACTTCATGAAATAGCTTGTTTTTTTCTACTGGTAATAGTTCTGATGTATTTATACTAGACTGCAAGGTTTGATAGGATAAAACATGAAATAATTTACTGATTGTGTCCCTCAGAAAGAAAATAACTTAAAATTTGTTCAATCTTTTCAAATGCAGCAGTTTCCTACAATTATTGAAAAATGGCTGTTCATTTATCTTTCTCAAATGTGGTTACTTTCCCAGTGAATGCATTAGACCTCATGAAATACTACAGCCAAGGAAAAGTCTTACCATCTGTGATATTTAAATAATGTCATTTTATGATTAAGTACAATGTTACATTTGTGTAGCTCTGTTCATGTGATTACAGGTCCCTTTATATTTGATAGCTCACATTAAAAATTTAACTCAGAACTTCATATTAAATATGTGTAAGATTAAAAGGGAAATCAATTTTGAGATTATATTTATGGTTACCTATGAAGCAATCATTTTCTAAGCAAAGGATATATAAAAAGGTTTTGCTTTCAAAAATGTTTGCAAAAAAATTTCAGAAAGCAAATTATTGCTCCTATTGAAGAAGTAGTTGCATGTATTATTTTTCTACCAATTTTAAGAATTTAAGGACTTATCTAAGGTTATTCTACCATGTTCAGGAAGGAGTCTTTTTCCAGCTAATTTTCAAGTACATGATTTTCCAAATGGAGTGCCCATTTAAGAATAAGATTATAAACTAATTAAATACAGAAGCATAATCAAGACAATAGGTGTCTCTGCTTGGTGTGTTTAGATATGTAAAAATAGACCCTACACACAATTAGTTCACATCCAATCTTCTCCCTGCTTAATAAGTTCTAAAGGAGGGAATTTCAGTATTCACACAACTAGTAGAAACAGTTTAAAGTGAATTAAACTGGCACATGGTTGAGGAATATTCCCTTTCTATGTCTTTCTGCATGATTTTGTGTAAAACCAACAGATCTCCATGGAAGAAATGATACAGTGGTTAGAATCCATATAACAATATAAAAAATTTTGAGATTCCAGCCCAACTTTTTCTTCTGCATAAGATTACCTTCTGCTATAAAGCTAAAAGTAAATTCCTATTGTAGAAGAAATGGCTGGAGTTGTTGTAGGAATGTTAAGCCACAGTTTACCCCATGAGTCTGTTTGAAGTGTATCTTCACAGGGGAACTTGTCAAAATGTGCCAGCAGGTACTCTGCTGTCCTTGGTAGAAGCCCACACCACACGGAGGATTGCACAGAGCAGGAAGTCACTGCTTACATAGGACAGAATGGGAGCCTGGGTGATTGCTGCCCACCACTGACCAGCATGGTCCACTTCCATATATAGGTCAGCTTTTACTCACCTTGGTTCTAGCATGACTATCAGCAAGATTTAAAAAATCTCAAATTGAATGAAATACCACATTCCCTCTGGGCCAACGTGGATGCCTCTTTCGACATCACCGTCTTGAAAGCGTGCACATACATAATTCACTGGCAGACGATAACAATATACGAAACTATTTGTGAAGCACAGAGGGATAGCATCATACTACAATCTCCACTTGGCTGCTGATCCTTCAGTAGTTAGAAAAACAAAGACCAAATAAGAGGACTGTAGAAATAGCATAAGGTTAATTACACATTGAAGACAGCAAACATGGTGAAGTTCCTCTCCCATCTTTTCTGAGAGTTCTGGCTAACTCTCACCTCGGGATTCAATAAAACCCCTTTGACACAGGACTCTGAGAGTAAACTCATCTTTATGCATTAGTTCTTCTTACACAGGCAGACTGAAACAACAAAAATTGTTGGGAATAGAAAATTAGATTGATGTAACATTAAATCTTGTATAGGGGTTTTATTAACATAGGATTTCTAGGCATGAATTTCATTGAAATTTACAGCATTTTACTCTTAACTAAGATACAATGATACCTTCATAATGAATTTATTGCTACAGTGAGGCATGATTTGTGCAGTGTACCTGAGACGGGAAGTGTCAGGTGACTGTCCTCCCTGTCCTTTTTGTATTCTTCTTCTAAAAACTGCACACAACTTGTTGTAGAACCAGAAACTGCTTTGCCATCACATGATTTTCTTATATTTCCACTGTTTATTGATGTTATGCATTCACCTTAAGCATGTGCCTCATTGCATTATTGTAATATTCATAACTATTGCTTTAACTTATCATTCAAATAGAAAACTACACAAGTCAAATTCAATGCTTATGCACAGGTTTATGTGCATAAGCAAAAAAAAAAAAACAAACAAAGTGAGGTCAAAAGCATTAACAAAGCCCGTGACCATTTGTGGAGTGTAGAAGAAATAAAAAAAGATCCCCCTATTGGAGAATAAAGAAACTGGTTCGCTATGGAGCTAATGACTGAATTAATGTCCAAAACTAATCATGCAGAATCTGATAAAGAAAAAAAAAACTCAGAATGAAAAAATTGACAAAATAGCTGCATATCTTGCACATTAGATATAATTTGATTTTGCAAGAAGGATCTATGAGACATAAAGCATTGTACTGTAATAGTGACGATGATGAATCACTTAATAGTTCTTAAAGATCAAAGGTTACAGGATAATTTGGAGATTGGTGTAAAGGCAATCATCTCTTTCGAATATTATAATGCAAGGAATAGTTTCTCTTCATTCTTATTTATTCACACATTTATTGTATTCATCTTGTTCAATTACTTGTTTACTTGTAAGAGTCTTACTGAGTTTACAAGATGAACCCTGAGCTAGGCACACAGGCAGTGAAAAAAGATACATGCTAATGCTCCTTACAAATGTATGACATAGTAGAAGAAAGAAAATATATAAGCAGAGAGATATATTAATGGGACATGTTACCCATGATGATACACATTTCTAGGAAATAGTGTAATACAATAGAGAATAACTGATGAGGAATTATTTGGGTTGGAGTAAGCAAGAAAAAGCTTTCTTGAAAAGGTGTATTTGCTTTGATTCCTGAATGATGTAACAGGGCTAGTCATACCTAGTTCTGGATGTAAAGATTCCAGCCAGATGGAAGAGGAAAAATCAATTATTCAAATTAAGGAAAGAACCTGGAGGCCACCAGGGCTTGAAATAATGAGTGGGGTTGAGAATGCTGCCAGCCTGACTTGGAGAGATGAGCAAGCCAGCAGCTTCTTCAAATGATTTTGACATCTCCTGAGAAATGACTGGAACAGAGGATGTTGGAAACAAAGATGTCATTTAAGAAGTCATTAGACTCATGCAAGTACAAAATCATAGTGATATGACCTAGAGTAGTGGAAGTGGAGAATTTTTTTGGTGGGGGAGTGGAAAACAAAATTATATTTGAAGAAAAAGGTGAGTTAATGATTCAGGAACCAAAGACATTGTTTTGAATTAAAGATAAATCATTAGGATAAAGTTGTATTACTTTAAGATTCCAGTATCAGTGGAGGAACAGACCAGAAAGAAAGGAATGAATCAAATTTTTCTTTTGGACTTTCTGTTTGATTGACATAACATCTCATATTTCCCAAATTGACTTCTTCAAATTATTCATTGCTGTTTTGGATCAGAAGAGATATAAACATCCATATTATTTACAATGATCTTTTTGCTGCATTAAACTATTTTTTCTCACATCTTGGAGAAGTGTCCCTCTAGCTTGCCAGAATGACAATGAAGGTCTTAATGAGGTCTATGAGGTTTAACCACAGAATTAGCCAGACTCAGACAAATGTATTTACCTGGAAGCAGCTGAAATCTTATAACAAAAGCAGAAGTTATCATTAATACTGAAACAGAAAATATTGTAGAATGCTGGAGAAAAATACTGGAGAAAAAGTCAAAATATGTAAGATTATATATATATATATATATATATATATATATATATGATTCATAATTCCTAAACTTTGGTTTTCTTATCAGTAAAATAAATAAAATTTTCTGTTTCACTGTATTGTTTTAAGTATTATACAAAGTATTGTTCCTACAAACAAACATATTACAGAATGATAGATAATTCTAAAATAATACACTGAAGCAGTTTATTGGTTTGTATCCACTCTGATGCTGAAAATAAAAGTATGATTGTATTACTATACTTGGACAATGTGATTTTAATTCATTTGCTTGTTGTATCAAAGGAAATTTTGCAGACTGCTAGCCTTTTAAATTTCTCAATTTATGTATTTCATTGTTCTGATAAATTGATAGTTCTTCAGCATTTTCAGACATTTCAAACATTTATCAAACTTTACTTAGTTCTGTGATAGAGGAAAATATTCAGGCTTCTCAAGATAGTTTCTTCTGAAATATTTCCACAGAAAAATTATTTCCTAGGAACGACTTTGGGCATGGAGAAGAAAACGATGGAATATGCTGACACATAGAGTTTCTCTACCAGGAATGCCGTCAGCACAGTTTTATAATAATAGCAGAATGGCAAGATAAACTGATGGTTTCCAATATCATCAAAAACAAGGCAGACAGGGCCTGCTTATACTCAGAGTTTCTATGAACATGGCCGGTGTTATAAAGGCGTTGGTCACTCATTATGCAAAGTCATCCTTTGAAATTCAGAGAGGCCAGATTCAAGAATAAGAATACGATGTAATAACATCATTGTGAAAGCAAAGCTTCTATCAGTTTATTCAAAATCAGTGCAGAATATTTTCATTTCAAGCTAGCTAAACCTGGAGACGTAACCAGATGGGGTACTCAAGCAAGATATTACTAAAGCTGAATTTTATCTTGGTGGTTCTTCAGCTCCACAACTGCCCACAGTTTGAATTGCTTGCTGGTATTACTGTATCTTTTCCCAAGTATGATGTTCTTTTATTTAGGTAAGTAGATGCTAAAGAGAATCTACAAAGCAAGTCTTTCTCATTGACTCTTGGAGAAAGGAGAATAAAAGGGAAGGAGGAAGGTATAAGAAACGTTTTTCAGCAAAATATCTTATCTGATGTATGAACACATGCCATGAACTAGATTTATTTTAGTCCCTTTGATAGGCCACATCTACTGAGAAAGGTGGACATGATCGATGTCTTGTGATATTTTTGGGGTTTGCCTTACTTTACTTACCTATTTTGTCCCCTTAATACTAAAGTTCATAATATCTAGAAAAAGATCTTTTTCTCTAAATATTTCCCCTTAAGCTTGTTTATAAATAATACTTAAAACACATAGGATGCCATTATTTATTTTGTCAATTTAACTCTTCTTCTAATATGATGCATTACAAATATTTATGGATTTAGATGAAACGTGAAATTATTATATTCCATATCAGGGTACCGAGATGAATTTCAGCTATGTCAAATGGAGATAAATAACATAAAGGTGATACCAAACCTGTGGATCATTGTTGTGTAAGAATTCTTGGGAACTAGTAAAATTGAGTTCTTAGAAGAATTATAATACCTAGTAGATTTATTGTGAACAAAGTGACCTCACGTGAGCTGTTGCTAATCTGTGTAGCGCAGTAGTTACTAGACACATGAGACTGTGTACATTCCAATGTCACTCAGTAGAATCTAAAGGCTAAACTCCATTTTTCAGTTATATTACCCACATTTCAATTGCTTAGTATTTCCATTTGTCTGGCAGCTGAAATCCAAATAGAAAGTTCTATGGGAAATTGCTCATTCATCTATCTCCAGAATTTTTTTTTTTGTTTTGCCTAACTTAAACTCTGTGTCTGTTAAAAAAAAATCCTTCCATTTTCTATGCCTCTAGCTGCTAGCAAACACTGTTTTACTTTCTGTCTCTATGAATTTGACTATTTTAGTTTCCTTAGGTAAAAAGAGTCATTTGTTTTCCTTTTGAGATGACTTTAAGCCTCCTAGCATAATTTCTACAAGTTTCATCTAGTTCGTAGAATGTGACATTTTCTTTAAGAGGAAAAATATTTCATTATATCTATAGACAGAGAGCACATTTTGTTTATCCACATTTGTCCATATTTAGGTTTTTTAAACTTTTTCTTCTGTAAATGCTATGAACATGGGCATATAAATATGTTCACAGCCTTAACATTGATATGGACGTACATCCAAAGCAGAATTACTAATAACTGGATAATAATGCTATGCTTTCTTTAGAAGTACTCATTATACTTCTTCCACAGGAGCTAAACCATTTCATTTTCCATCTACCCATAAAGAAAGATTCATATGTCTTCATATCTTTACTACATTTTTTTGTTATTAATGGATATGTAGGACTTTCTTACTGCTGTGTTATTTGGATTTTGCTAATAACCAATAATGTTATGACACTTTCATCTTATCCATTTTCATGGCCCCACTGGATTTCAATAGATCTTTTTTTAAAATCTTGTTTGAGACAGGTCTCACTATGCAGTTGATGCTGGCCTTAAACTCACATTGCAGCTCCGTCTGACCTTGAACTTTTAGGAATCTTTTCTGCCTCAGCCTCCTAAGTGCTGGGATTACAGGTGTGTGCCACCACATCTGGCTTTCAATAGATCTTAAAGTATATTGACAGCTATATATGTCACCAATTTAAAAATTACATACATATTAGTATCCTATACACATATTCTTGGTAACTATAAGCAAAACATACTTCATTTCTGGATAAGAGACTGTTACCATAACATACATGTCTTCTTATTTTGCCTTTTACATCTCTTGTTTTATCTTATGGATGAGATGATAAAGAACAATCATCTATTAGTTATTTGGTGGTAACTAATGACTTTAAGCTTTTATGCATAAGTGCATTTACTCTGTTTCTGAATTCGGTGTCTCTCAAACTGGAAGAATAATAGCTTTTCATATTCATATTTACTTTCAGGTGGCCTTTCACAGAAGTAATGAGAAGATCCATCTTTTCATTGCATACAAAACAATAGTTTCCAACCTAGCCTTAATGGCAATAACGTTGGTATTTTGATCCCTGTCCGCTGTCTTTTTGTGTTGCTCACTTGATTCAGAATCCAGATGGGAAAAGGAAGTCATTAATTATTGTTCTCAAAGCCCGAGCAAGTAACACTACAGTGAGGGCTTCTCCTCCACCTGTCTCATTATTCCGGTCTCCCTGCTGCTGATGCTGTTGTCCGTTAAGTGTTATTCATTCATTGTCAATGTCATATGCATTGCATGGTCCACACAAACAATTTCAAACATTCCACACTGTCAAGTTGAGCCTTTGTGATTTTATTCCAGGTAATATGTAGAAAAGATTCTCACAATTAACAAAGGTCTAGAATAGATGCTGAAATTATTTTTAATGTAAATTTTTGAATGGGTTTAGATTATAACGAAAATGAAAATCTTAAACCAAAAGATGCTCTGGCTGTTTTACTAATGTGTGTCTATTTCTTCACTCACTTAAATCCTTACTGTAAAATTGCTAATTCAGATTATCATTAAAATGATTGTGACTTGGTACATAATAAAATATTGTGGTAGACTGAGAAAAAGTCATATATTCAGAAACACAAAGTTAGGTGTTATTACTCAAAGCCCGAAGGTATTTTGTGGTTTTTGAGAAGTAATATTGAGGAAAGTTTCTGCATCACAAAGAGGCTGAAAGTTTTGATGCTCGATTCACTTCCGTATCCCCACTGTCTCACAGAGTGCGTGGCTATCGTCGAAGCATGCTCATTCATCAGACTCTACATGTTTGGACTTCACAGTGGTCTAAGTGCTTTGCTAAACCCAACAGGGAGTAGGCTGAAAAAGACATACATATGTAGTTGTGCCCTTGGGTCACTTACATAGATATTGTACAATTAATTACAAAGACGAGCGTAAACTTACAACTGTGATAAGTAGTCTGACAGCTGAGTAGTTACTTCAACAGCAGGTTGGATAGGCAGATGGTGGCTAAGTGATAAGTTGAGAATGACACCATGTGGATACGCAGTAAGCTGAGATAGAAAGAATGAACTAGAGGCCTGAAGAGGCAGATGCAAGATAAAAGCATTCTGCACAAAAGAATAATAAGAAAAATATACCGATGGATGAGGCCATTTTGAAGGAATGTAATGTAGGAGGACAAAGAGACAAATTGACATCAAGATATGCACAGATAGTAAAAATTTCAAAATTCTATATTTAAAGAGCGTCAAAATAATACTTAGTAATAAATCTAAAGGGAGTTGTGAAAACATCTACAATGAAAATGAAATACTAGGGTGGAGATACATTAAACCTAAATGAATAAAAAAGATGTTTTTCTTCAGGTATTGCGGGATTTAGCTCTGTGGCATGTAAATTTTCTTCAAATGGTTTTATATAGTCAACAAAATTCCAAATGAAAATTTAGGAATGTATTTTGTGATCGGCGGGTAGATTCTCAAGTATTAGTGGAAATGCAAACACTAAGACAATAACAGAGTAGGACAAACAGCAGCCATTAAACCTTGAGACGCCAAGTTATATTTTAAAGCTATAGTCATTGAAACAAGGCAATACCGATGGAGGCAGACTAACTGGCCAATGGAACAAGCAGCGATTCCAGAACAAGCTGAGACAGCTACAGTCACTTTAGGCATAAAACACGGTATATTTCAATGCTATAGAGAAAGATATATTACTTTATGAAATTGGTAAAGGGTCAATTGGATGTCTATGTATAAGAAAGTTGATCATGTATTTTACCTCAGAAAGTATTCTGAATATAATTTAGATAAAATTTTAAATGATAAGACAGTAAAGGTTTTAGAAGAAAACAAAAGGTTATCTACTTTATTTTGGTTAGGCCAAAATTTCTTATATAAGACACAAAGACCAACCATTGAAAGTAATAAATCATATTACCCTTAAAAAAAGCTAGCTTTCATTAAATGCACCACTAGTAGATCAAAGAGGAAAGACACAAAGTGGGAAAATATGTATTTTCAAATAAAGTAATTTCAACCAGAATACACTGAAAGTGCAAAGCCATTAAATCCATTTGAAGTTGTCAACTGTACTGTAGAAAAATGAGAAAAATTGGACATCACATAAGAAAAGGATATCAAAATGGCAAATAAACAAATGGATGGCACTCGACACCATTAGTCACCAAGGAAATACGAGTTAGGACTCAATGTGATGTTAATGTGAAGCTACTGTAAAAAGGAAAAGAGCAGGAACTACTAACTGCTATACAATGCTGGTAGAAGAACAGATGGATAAAAACATTTTGAAAAGCATAGGGAATACCTGGCAAAACAGAAACTATGCAATTGCTATAGCTAGGTATAATTGCGACAGACTGACATAGAAGTGGTCATGAAAATACACATAGAAAAATGCTGCTGGGCACGGAGATGCACACCTGTAATCCTACACTTGGAGGTTAAGGCAGACATGTAGTGATTAGAGAGTTTTGGGTTACCTAGTAATTTAGTGATAAGTGATTTAATCCTTGACTGAAAAATAATAACAAAAGACTGGTGATATACTTCAATGCAAAGGCCATGGGCTCAACCCTCAGTACCATCAACAAAACAACAACAACAAAAAATACATATGTCCTTATGTAACATTATATGGAGTAGATTAAAAATGATAGTTTTAGATTTCCATTACCTGTGGATAGGATTTTAAAAGTGCAGGGTATTCACACAATGAATTCTGCACAGGAACTGACTAAATGATGATTGCTACGTACAATATGCCTTGTTCAAACAAGAGACAAATAGATCAAATGAGCAGAAGAGTTAGCATACAAGTAAATCTATATATATTTAGTCATTGATATACGACAAAAGAACCTCATTCGTTGAGGGACAACTTAATTGGAAACAAATGGAAGGCAACCAAAACTATATGTACTTTGTTTCTCTTTATAATAAGTTGAAAACCAGCTAAACTAATGCTTAGCAGTAAATATCAAGAGTGGTTACCTATAGGGAATGGTGATCAAGGTTTGTTGAAAGGTCACTTTCGAGCATAGGAAATGTTTTCTTTCTTGTTTCTGGAAGCAAGTACGAAAGGCATATTAACATTATGTAGAATTGGGTGCTTGTCTGTAATATGTTATACTTCAATCAAATGAACATTAAAAATAAAAGGAGGAAATAGACTGGAAATGAAAGGAGAGCCTACCTGCTACCTTAAAAATTATGCTAAGAAACAGCAGAAGGAGTTCAAGGGTTTTAATGAAGCCTGTTGATATAATCAGAAGACAGTGACAGGGGGTGGCAAAGGCATGAGTTGCCATGACAACCTGCATTAGATTACACAATGGGTGGATAGTGGCACCATGCTTAGGGAATTCAATGGCTTCCAAGTTTTCTAGCATGAATCATGAGTTTGTCTTTGGAGAAAACTAAATATGAAATGTCCCTTTATTATCTAAATGCATAATGAGTGATAATTTAACAGAGCTGTTTTGAAGACAAAGAGAAGCTAAGTCTAGAAATATACAATTGTAACTTATCTGTCTATGAATAGCAGTGAAATTTCTTAGGCAGAATTCAAATTATAAGAAAAGTGAAGGAGATTTGGATCTGACATGAGAAGCAAAAGCAACAGAATGAAACCTAGTCAAGTGGGAGCATATTAAACTAATCATCTTCCTCATAGCTGAGAATACATGTGAAAGAATTGAAAAGGAAACTTAGGAAACTGGAGCAAATATTTGCAAACATACATCTTGTAAAGAAAATAAAAAATAGCTAATGAACTCCTAAATCTCATTAGCAAACAATGACAAAAAAAAACTAATTAAAAATGGGACTAAATGATAAGATATGGTTTATTATGCAGATAGTAGGTTTTACATGTTCTCATCACAAGAAAATGAATAGTATGTGTTAATGTAAAGACATGCTAGATATATATAGATATAGATATAGATATAGATATAGATATAGATATAGATAATGATATATATACAGTTAAATATATAGCCATGTAGATATATAGATATACATGTATACACACAATATATCCAATTTTATATATATATGTAATTGGACAATGGATAGAGTGGGCAACCACACTAACCATTAGGAAAAAGTGCTGGAAAAAAATAAATCTTTACTTCGCAACTGGCTGTTGCTGACGGCCAGTATCACAAAAAGAGAAAAACGTTCTGTGCACAATGCAAAGAAATTGGAACTCTTCTACACTGTAAGGGTGTAAAATAATGCAGTTTCTATTGAAAACAGAATAGTTGTTCCTTAAAAATTAAATAATATCTTCCACAAGATTCAGAAGCCTGTACCTGATACATATTCAAAGATACTGAAATAAGAATTGTAAAGAGATATCTGTAGTCCCAAGATCATTACATCACTATTCCCAACAGGCAAATGATAGAAACAAGCTCAATGTATAGTAGGAGGTGAATGGATTAAAAAACATGGTGTATGTGTACACAAAGGAATACTACTCAGCCTTAAAAAAGAAAATCTTGCAATTATAACAATTTATATGAACTTGAAAGACACTGTGCTAAGTTAAAAAATCCATAAAAGAAAGGCAAATACTGAAAAATTTCTCTGACATGAGGTATATAAAATAGTTAAAATCATGGACGTTGAGAGATCCTCAGTCATCATGGAGCAAGGTAATGAGGAGTTGATCAATTGGTATAACATTTCAGTCACAATGTAAAAAATTCACTCTAGACCTCTGTTCTACAATACATTGCCTATCATCAGGATAATAAACAATACTTTGTAATGCACTTCTTCAATGTTCATCTCTTACCATAAAACAAATAAAACAAAGGGACACCAAGAAAAAGTTGGAGGTAAGAGATATGTCTATTACCTCAAAAGTGGTGATACTTTCACCAGTATGTGTACCTGTCTAAACTCATTATGTTTTATGCATTAAATAAATTCTAATATATATGTATATATAGTATCTCAATTAATATTTTTTAGAAATGTAAAGAGCTTAAGCCTAAGTCTTGAGGAAGTTTAATAGTAAGTCATAAGGGAGAGCAAGGTAAGCAGGTAAATAATAAATAAGAAGACTGTTCAGAGGAGACATAAAACTGGGAGCTGGGTATATCAAAGAAGTTAAGAGAAACAAAAACTGGTTTAATAAAAAGGAAAGGTCAGCAGTAGTGGCTGCCACGAAGAGTTCCAGTAACAGTACATCTATTCAACAGAATGAATAATTGTTGAATTAGTAGGGAGATGAACGAATGTTAGATTTTCTGTGCAGTTAAGAGTGTGAAAGCAAGGCAATGGTTTGGAAAATACTGGATTAAACTTATTGAAAATATAATATCATGTCATTCACAGTGTGGAGAAAGAATCCAACCATGAACTTCTTCATATTTGGTCTATGTGATAACTTCACATTGATTGTCTTCCAAAGAAAAGGAAAAAAAAATGCAGCTTGATATTATGGACACCTACATGTCTGCTTGAAATTCCACTTTGGCTGCTGAAAATAAAGCTTGTTAATGAAAACACATTGTAATATGAGAATTTTAACTAAAGTCCCTTACAGTGCTGGTTTTCTTATTGTGCAACTACTGGTTTCTATGACAGTACTTTAAAATGTGGAACTTGTGCCAAACAATTCAGACCAGGCATATTAAAGAAAAAATGCCAAGAATCAGAATCATTCTTAGACACATTTCAAAGTAAAGATTTTAGATTTTATTAAACTGGAATATTTATGATTTCATTAAGCCATAATTAAATGTATTATTTAATTATGTTTACTTATATACAAATGTCAGCCTGAATTTATGCCTCTAATAAATAATTTTATGAGGTGAAAAAATAGGTAATAGTAGGAATGATAATACTTAATGACACAGATTTAGAGTCATAAAGAGGGGCTTTGGGATCCTCATAATGTCATTATATTATCTCAGGTTGTCCCATTGGAAATGAGTTGTCATCAGGGGAATATATCTCATTAAGACTAAAAGGACTTAATGAGATCTTGTACGCAAAGTACTTATCACAAAATCCTGTGCTCACAGAGACTGCAGTAAGTATACTGATTATTATTGTTATCAACTAAGAAATGAATGCCCACCATGCCAAATAGAATCTTTACAATATGTCCATGCATTCAGATTCTACTTATGAAATATACACCTGTTATAGTTTATATCTAGATGTTCCCCCAAAGCCTCATGTACTCATGGGTGGAGTTTTGGGGAAGTGACTAAATTACTGTGAAATGATTAATTCAAAGATAAGTTTATGGCTAAATGCAGTGTTTGAAGAAGGTTGGTCACTGGGAACATGGCCCCACCTTTTCCTCTCTCAGACACTTTTCTTCCTTATTGGCTTAACATGAGCTGTTTCTCCTCTGTGAAGCTACCTTACCTTGGAGCCCGCGATTGTGGACTGAAACCTCTACAAACCGTGAAACAAACCCATCCTTCAAATTGTGCATATTGAGTATTATTGCTCAGCAACTAGAAAGTTGTTAAAATAATGCTAATTATAATGAACTGTAGTAGATATTGTGGAAGATTAAGCTCCTGATAAGTAAAGTCTTGTCACAAATTAAAACAACAACAACAACAACAACAACAACAACAAAAAACCAGCATTCAAAGTAAGCGGTGACATATTCCAAAAGAAAAGAAAGATACAAATGTGAAGGAACAGACTGAAGGTAGAGAACTCTAACTTCAGAAAGTTTGGAGAAATCTTCTTTGCAGAGGCCAAATGTAACACAATCATATGCATAGGTTGAAGTAGACAGAGGAATTCTCTGACTTCTGACTTTACCAAAAGATAATTGTGTAACCTTGTGTAAACTATTTCACTATGTAATGGCTCTGTGTTTTTATCCATAAAATGGAGTTTGTAACAGTGCTTTGTGGACAAATTAGGTAGCCTATTAAAAGTCTGATACATAGTAAATAATCAGTACATGTTAGTGAGTTAAATTACCATGTATATCTCACCCACCAAGCAGCTACCTGTCTTTTATGTGCTGCTTGGTTTTATTTTAGATTTTAGAGAAGTTTTACATTCACAACAAGAGCAAGAGGAAAGTTGGGAGCTACCTCATGTATCACAGCCACTACACTTACATAACTTCAGGGTTTATCAGCATAGAATGAATAATCTAAAGTAGTCCTACCCATTTCACCCCTGCTGTTGACTTAACTCAAATTGTGCCAGTATAATTAAAATTCCAGGAATTTGGAACTGTGACTGAGAGCTGAGTCTGTTTTTGTGGAAAATGAACTGTGTTGTATAAACCTGGGAACTGTAGGTACCACAGTCTCTCAATTTAAATAAATCATAGAGGAAAAAGTAGAGAAGAAGAAGCATAAGAAGAAAGAGGAAGAGGAGGAGAAAAGGAGAGGAGAAAGAAGAAGGGGAAGTTGAGGGGGAGGAGGAGAGCATGAGGAAGAAGGGAAGAGGAAGAAGAGGAAGGACAAGGAAAAGAAGAAGAAGAAGAAGAAGAAGAAGAAGAAGAAGGAGGAGGAGGAGGAGGAGGAGGAGGAGGAGGAGGAGGAGGAGAAGTAGGAGAAAGAGAACGAGAAGAAGAATTAATTATGAAATGAGGAGCAAAGATGGGAAATAGAAAATCTCAACAATTACTTGTATCTCAGTGCCAGTTCTTTCTTTTGGCCAAATTCACTCTCTCAATTCAGTAAATGGTCTTTATGCCTAAGGCAATATGAATTCATTCCTATTATTGACAACTAGGGAGCCAACTAAATCAATATGGCATTTGAGCTGTTTTGAAACAAAATACACAGTATTGATATGAAGTGATGAGAAGTTAAAACACTTTAGCAGCTGAATCATCTTGATCAAAAAGACTCATTTTATTCAAATCACTTAGGTTTGACTTGAAAAATGTGTAGGCAAAAGTCATAAAGAAAAAAGGTTAAAGTTAGAATTGGCTTCATGAATGATCTGAAATTATGCAGCTAAGGGTTTCAAGATATAATTACATAATTGTCTTTGTGTTTTTTGTAATCACAAGTTATTTCTAGAGGACATCTAGCATCATCTCCCTCTTTGCAAGTGTATTTTATTGCTTAATTCTCCAGGAACACCAGGGACTGTTAACTATTGTGATCATGTACTCTAAACGAAGTGCCTGAAGGTTTGCATGCTTTGGGGGCTCATCAAGATCATAGAGCTAGTACTCACTGTAGTGATGCCAATTTTGTTCTCCTGACTATAACCTAAACTCTTAGTTACTGTGGCATTAACACAATGTATAAATTCTACTTTGGCAAGAAAGGTAGAAATAAAAAAATATAAAATCAGAGGGGTGTAGTGAAAGAGATGGTAGGGAATGGGGGGACTTTGGATGACTCTGGCTAAATCCAAAGGGCATTCTCATCTAAGAGCATCCAAGTTCTTTTTCCTTCCTTTTTATAAATGTGAAATTGAATCTACAGGCTGTATTCTGTCCTTGTATCAAATTCTGTCCTTGTATCAGTTATTTTAGAAAGTGGCCTAGTCAGAAAAAGCTCAATTACATAACAATTACAGGTAAGGGAAAAGAAAATTAGATCTGAGATCAAGGAGGAACCGTGGAAAAGAAAAGAAAGAACTAAAATTCAAAGACACAAGGATACAAAGACACAGCATTACATGTGGGCTGTGGGGTAAAAGACACAGTGGTCGACCATTAAATTTTCAGTGTTCTTTGACTGGAATCTGAGTAGATCCCCTAAAAGTAATTGAACATTTCAGGCGGAGGACAAAAGGAGATAAATGGCAATGGTAAATACAAGCAGGGTGATACTCAAAGTATCCTTTGGTGTCATTCTAGAACAATTTTTCAAATATGTAAAAATGAGAGATCCAACTAGCGGCTCCCATGTAAACTGTGTGTATTTGTTGATTAATACAAAGACAATTGTTTTAGAACAGTTGCAAATTTCCGTCAGACAACCCTAACCTGGCTTATATATCCAGTAAGAATAACTAATACTCAGTGATTTTGGGCAATTCCAAACTACTAGAAGCTTCCAACCAGTTCATGAAAGTCCTTTGGCAGCAAAGTCAATAGAATACAACTATTTTCCTGAGTCATTTTCTCCCATGGTTCTATTTTTCATCTGATCTCTAACTGCAGAAAAATATTCAGCTACAATTTAACCCATTATCTCTCTTGGACAGCTGCCTAGCACATGGTTTCTTTGTGTCTTTTCCATCTTATCTTCCAACTACCTCCTCCTTTGGTTGGAGAGATTTATTCAGAGATTTATTCAGAGATTTATTACAGCTGTATCTTTTTTTACACAAAGGTATTGGAGTCACACTCTTTTCAGAGAGGCAGTCAGAGGAACAATCTTACTATGAATTGAATGCAAAGTATTTGGTATACTCTGAATATAATCATGTAGCCTAGGATTCTAGTTTGTTACTGATGGGAAGAAAAGTGATTTGGAGTCTCAGCAATACCCCAATCTCTCATCTTCAGTTCTGCCACCACGGACACATGATTCCTTTGATTCTGTCCATTCAGCTGTCAAACAAAGAAGAGAATGACACCTCCTTTCAAAGTCTACCATGAGCACTGAGTACCTGCTTCTAGAGGGCCCAGTATGATACAGCAGTACTGTATTACCTCAAAACCCTTTGAGGGCTTCCTGCTAACGCTATAGAAACAGACATCATGAACTCGAATTAGAAACAAGCCATGTTTGACCACTTAGTAGATAACTAAGTTAAGCAAGTGCCCTGGCTAATCTTAACCTCCTCATTTGTCAAATAAGAATCATAATGTCTATGCTCAGAAGAGTTGGGACAGGGCTGGGATATAGCTCAGCAGCACAGCCCCTGCCTAGTAAGTACCAAATCCTGAGTTTGATTCCCTGTACCCCCCCCCCCAAATACTGGAAGTTAGAACATTTGGGACAGGTGGATAATGTGACTCTTACCATTTTGTTGCTAACATCATTGTTAACACATTTACCAAAATGATCTTCACTATAATGTGGCATGTTTTCTCCACTTTATTAATCTTTTGATTTCCTTTCTAAATTTCTAAAACTCTTTTTCTGGTTTGGTGCTCCTGAGAGGTGATGGAATGCATACACAAACAAATACCCATACACTCTACAACAGTCACATTCTCTTAAATGAACACTGTCACTTTTCTTCATTCTGTTTTACTTTGGCTTATTAAAATATTTGTAAGTGAAAACAGAAACAATTAGTGTATGAACTCTGGATTCCAACTCCAGAGTCAGAATCTATATTTTTGTCCCTCAACTGTGTAGCTCGATGGCTCACCTAAATGCTTGCCTCTCTAAGTAGCAACTTCTATAGGATGCTAGGGGTATAAAATATCCTGACACACAGACAACCATGGCTACACATAGTGAGCTCTCAATAAACGTTAGCTGCTGGTGACATTCTCTTTGGCTTTAGGGTGTATTGTCAGTTACTATTTGAAATTCAGGATGTTGAAGAGCATGGTGCTGATGAGTTATGAAGGGGGATGGTCTTCAGATACAGTTAAATATTCCCACACAAGCCTTAGGAGCAATCAAAACAAACAGGAGACACCATCCTCTCAGAGCAAACACTGCTTTCTCTGATGTCAGAGTGCCCTGTGTTTCTACTGGCTGAGCATATAACCCATGGGAAACTGTATCCGAGTAGAAGTTTGCAGTATTTTTACAAAGCAACCAAAAGAAGAAATGCTGAAGGAGAAATATATCCCAGGAATTTCAAGCAACTAAGTGTGTTGGTGGAACTATCTGTGTTCAAATTTACAATGATTTCTGTTGGAACAGTGATTTCCAAAGAATCAATTTTGAAAACAAAAACAAAAAAAGATAAAGAGAAAAAGCACATTTACAAAAATACAGTAATGCTGTAGTTTGGATCTGTGTTCTCTCCCAGAGGTTCACATGTCAAAGTCTCAGTCTTGCTGTTCAGTTCAGAGCTACTGAGAGTTACTACACCCTTTAAAGGTGGAGCCTAGTGAGAGAAGGTTAGGTAATTGCGGAACTGCCCTTAAAGTGAATATTGAGATTTTAGTCCCTTTCTCTTCTTTTTCTCTTTGCTTCTTGATGCCATGAGATAAACAGCTTCCCCTGTTCCCATGTGTTTCTCTCATTCTGCAGAACCAAAGGCTCTGTCCAATGGAGGGTACACTGAAATTTCCAAAACTTTCAGTCAAAATAATTCTTTTCCTCTTAAGCTTAATCTATCTCTAATATTTTTTTTTTAGTAGTAGTAGTAATGGAAATTTCAATATCACTAACAGTTTCTGCTTGGACAAACAAAGTAACTCAAAATGAGCTATAATGAATTATATCTAGAATATATCTAGAAATATATCTAGAAAAATACTTGGTAGAAAAAAATATATGAAACTGAGGTAAAAGAGGTAAGAGAGACATGTCAACAGTGACTAATCTGAGTCAATCATGAGACTCATTATTCATAAAAACACTTCTGATCTATACAATTCTAGAGTAGGATTTCGCCAAGGCCTGTAAAACCAAGACCTCGCAGAAGTGCTATGGTGTTGTCACTTTAAAATATCATGGCACCAAACAACAGAAAACTTTGATGAAGCAATGTTTTATTTTTCCTGTTTTTTTTTAAGAAGGGCTCTCCTTCTGAATGTGATATTGTAATAAAGGTACCATGAAAATTCAGCAGAGTGATGGCAATGATAGAATCCAACAGCATTACTCAAAGACATAATTAATATTAGTGGAAAGTAAAGTAATATTTGAAAAATAATAAAACCAATACCTTGAACCTTTCCATAAGATACCCATAACATTATTTGAAACTCTCTCTCACTATGTATTCCAGGTTGCCATTGCACTTACTATATATCCCAGGCTGGCCTCGAACAGCCAATGATCCTCCTGCTTCAACCTCCAAAATGCTTACAGGTAAACACCACCATGCTTGGATTTTTTTTTTTTTTTGCATTTTCCACATTTTTAAAAACCGAATTTTCTGTTGCTGAATTACTGACTTTAGATATGTACTGGTTTGACTTTGTTTTAAAAGCACATTGATCTAGTTTACTGTCATATTTTATGTTTATGTCATCTCCTTTGACATTTAAAGGAGATAAAACATAAATATAAGTAAGATAAAAAGTGAAATGTGTCTTGGTAAATGAACGAGCTGCCTGAGGACTTCCATTTCCGTTGAAGCAACATCACATCCTGTAGACCACAAGAGAGCAACTGGCACCTGACTAGCACACTTGTCAGAAACACTATTTCAGGAAGACTGAGCAATTGATAAAGCTACTAATTTGAGGAAAATGTTTATAACTTTACTCTTCACCTAGAGAAAAATAAAAAGCAAAACGTACAGTGTCCCAGAGTGTCCAGCGTGCCATGTCTGCCCACCACTACTTCTACTTCTAATTCTAAGCCTAACCCTTCCTTTTAGCATCCTTAGTGAACTCTCTGGGAATGCAGAGCTTATCTCCTTCCCAGACGCTTGCATCACAAAGTGATCCTTGTGCCTGGAGTCTGTTTTAACAGTTCCTCCCTTGGATCCAATCAGATATTCAGTCCTGAGACCCTGTACTACATCCCTCATTGCATTTCTTTCTTCCTCTTCCTCATGCATTCAACTGGGCATGCAGATTCCTGACTGACGTCATAGCTTTCGGAGATGATCCACTCTAAAACTTGGCATTTACTGGTTGTTTTTCCTCAATGAATATCTCCAAGCTCTGGCCAGGCTTTCTTGCTCTTCTCTTTTAAACAGTAAATGTGCTATCATCTTGTCTATGAGGACTTTTCTGACCACCTCACTTAATATCATGAACCCTTGCTTTTCTTCTCTAGCACTTGTTACTCCCTCTGCTATTTAATTTTATCCAAATTAATTGTCACTCAGAGTACTACTTGTTCTGTTTTTGGTTCATTAGCAGCTATCTCTTCTAGAACATTAGTTCCAAGAAGCAGAATTTGTCTATTTAGATCACTGTTTAAAAAAAAATCAGCATTGCCAACAGTGTCTCCCTTAGAAGCTTAAACAAACAATAGAAAAACAAAAATCAAAAAATAAAAACAAACAAATGAAAAACCCAAAACCAGTGCTTCAATGAATGGTGCCCTCTCAAAACACAAGCTGGAAATACTGGCCATAGGGATAATTAATCAAAGAGACAAAATCTATGATCTCGAAAAACAATAGCCACATCTTTCAATATTTATACAAAATCACTGCCTAACTTGTGAATGGCTGGGAAATATTTTTTTCCTTTTTAAAAAATTGTTCTATACTGGAATTGAACCCAGGACCTTCTTACTGAGCTATGTCACCAGTTACTTATTTGCTTGTGTGCTTTTTTCACCAGTGATTTTAAAATATTTTGTTTGCTTTTTGAGACAGTATTAGTAATTCTCTTAGTTGTTTAGTCTGGGTATAAAAATATAGTCTCCTGCCTCAGCTTCCCAGAGTACTTTGACCACATCCCAGTGCTCCTGTGCCCACTGGGACACATTTCCTTGTGAGTTTGGTCTGTGACAAGATTAAGACCATGATGGATTCCATGGGGGATTGGTAGCAGCCCTTCTGTAGCCTCAGGTCCTGTAAATGGCACAGATTCCAGTCCTCACTTCAGCCGCTCACCAAATGTCTCATTCTCATCCCACTGCAAAGAAATAGAGAGGTTGGGTGTTCTTGCTGAGAGCACTACTGAGGTAGGATTTGAACTCCAGCAGTCTGATTCCAGGGGCTACCAAGGGGACTCCTCCATACATAATACTCCAGTTTGTGTGTGGGTTGTAGAGGTAGCCATGAAAGGGTTGGGCCAAGTTCGCAAATAAATGTAACTTAGGCATTTTGACAAACACTATACATTCAACGATTCATAATAATTTATACTACCAATTTCTCCACAAAGGGAATTTAACCTCCCAAACTACTTAATCTCCCCTTCCAAAAACAAAAATAAATAAATAAATTTCAGACTTTAATAACTCAGATAGACCATGGTCAGATCCATTCATCTCCTCATGCCAGATCTCAAAAGTACCTAATTACATAGCTCAGTATTTGGGGGGAAAGAAAATAAACAATGAAAGTTATTAAAAATTGCCATATGGCCCTGCCATCACCCTCCTCTTGGCAGTTTGGCTATAGATTAGAAGGCTAGCAGATTGGAAGTCTCCTCATTAAATCCCGAGTGTCTGCAGCCCTGTGCAATAGTAGCAGCAAAAACAACACCTAAGAGCTGGCCAAAGTGTAAAATCTAAAACCTAACCCCAGGCCCACTGAATCAGAATCTACAATCCAATGAGATTCCTGGGTGATTAACAGCTTCCTAAATTGGAGAAGCACTAATCTATCCCACTGGTTTTCAAACTCAGCTGTCCACTGGATTTCTGGGAGGGGTTTGGAAAATTTATGCCCAATCCTCAGAGTCTCTTCTTTAATTGGTCTAAGGAGCAGATGGAAACATTTGTATTGCTTTCTAGGTAACTGTAGTATGCAATCAAATTTGAGAACATGCACTCTGGGTGTATCTTTAAGAAGCAGCGCTCATTATGTTGATCTAATTCTTCAGTCCCTCCACAAATACTCAGATCCTTGCTTAGGAGATATATAAGCTTTTGCCATCCAAGTTGGAGTACGGTTATTCTTTTCTAAGGGTCGTACTGAAGAGTATGATGGTGCTCAAGTGACACAAATTAATCAGTGCCTTAAAGATGGAGTCATTTTTCAGGAATGCCATATGCTTTTGTGTACTGTTGTCTTTTTAAGCATGACTTTCATACCAAAGTAAATTACTCTTTTCACAGCTTCAGCATCTTAACATCTTGTTTGTCTCATCTTCCTTCAACGCAGAGAGTTATGTCTTTAATGCACAGTGCACTATATTGATCTCTTGCCTCATGCTTATAGCATTATCTATTTTCCTGTCTTTCTTATCTGCTAGCACCTAAAGGGCATGGATGCAACATTCATCTGTATATCATCAGAGCCTGCCCTTGTCTCTGTTCAATAAACGTTGACTGAGTAAGTTTGAGGCTCCATCCTGACTTCAGTTTTTAAAAATCTCATCTGTGTTTTAAAATCATATTCTACAAATGTGCTCCACTTGAATAGGGAAATAAATACAAAAATGATTAGGATGATTTCAAAGGTCTAATTCATTAAATGTTTATTGAGAATATGACAAAATATGAAACATCTAGCAAT
The DNA here is from genome assembly GCA_004027295.1 of Dolichotis patagonum. Classification (NCBI taxonomy): domain Eukaryota; kingdom Metazoa; phylum Chordata; class Mammalia; order Rodentia; family Caviidae; genus Dolichotis; species Dolichotis patagonum. The sequence goes on along the minus strand of PVJX010002526.1, from coordinate 95,759 downwards.
TAAACAACATAACAATTTGCAAAATACATAAAAAGATAAAATGCTCTTTACTTGGCTTGCAATTTGACAAAGAATATGCATATACATGTAGCTCTATCTATCTATCTATCTATCTATCTAAAGATATATACCTATCATTTAATACAGATGATGATAAAGACTTATGATAAGCAGCCAAATCCAACATGAAGTGAGTCTCATGGGGAAGTTGGTTAATTAAGAATTAAGGCTGGAGGCTAGAAATACTTTCCAAATTTAATTGCTGTATGATAAGACAGCAAATGTACAATCTGCTATGGAAAAAAATCATCTCAATTAAATGCACTGATACCTTTATTGCAAAATGGTACTCTAAACAGTTTGAGTTGATTTTTCTTATGATAACGCTTTACACCCAGTCAGCTGTCCCAGTAGCATTTCCTGTAAGGATGCACCTTGATCCTCTTGAAGTCGAGAAAAGTTTCACCATCTGACTCTCCCTGCTCATTCAGACTCATTGAGACTTTGCAGTAGATATAATGGAAAATACTGTTCAGCCCCAACTCCTCTATTCATTGCTTTGAACGCGACAATACATAGAAAGAACAAGAACTGAAAGTCTTTCTCTTTCCTCTTAGCTTTTCCTAAGTGCTGAAGTGAATAGGTGTTCGGCGTTCTGTTGTAGTCTTGGCAGTTCTTACTTTCAAAAGGACAATCCGAAGCCAACCCTTTCAGAAAACTGATCCAGCAAAGTTTGAAATGCTTAAAAATAAACTGTCAGGTCTGTCTGTTTCCTCTCTGCATAACCTGTCAGCCTCACCTCTGGCTTCTTCTTTTCCTAACAGCCAGCTATTTTACTTCAAAAGGTTTCTAAGGAAGCTCCTTCTTTGTCAGAGGTATTGTAGACCCTGACCAAATATTTTATAAATTGTAGGGACATATGAACGCAGATAAAAGCTGACCAGTGCTCCCTGCTGCCCCAACTTTTCCAGCTACAGAATTCTGAAATTTGGGTTAGGGAAGAGTATTTCTTCTAAATTCAGCTTGACAGTTTCAATTCTTACTACTTAGGGAAAGATGATACTAAATGTATATAGAGCTATCTCTATTTCTTGTTCTTTCCCCACTCTAAAGTTGAACTCTTCAGTTGGGGTTCACAGCAAAAATAAGCTCAAATAGTTTCACTTTGGGGTTGTATTCTTTTCCCTGGAATGTCATATCCAAATAATCTCTATTCCATAGTAAAGCCCAGAATCTGGTACACTCCGACACATGTATTCAAGTTAGAGACCAGGGGTCACATCTAATGTATTGACAGTCACTATCAACCAAAGTTCATATTAACCTGTCCAGTGGAGATCACTGTGACTTTGTGACATTGCTCCTGATATTAATGTCCTCATCAAATTATCTATAGGTAGAAGTAGAGGTCAACAGCTTTATTATAGGTTTTAACTAAGATGCACATTTCTGAAAGGGTCCTTCACCTCTCCTTGAGACAGAAGACACAGAAAACATTTTTTAGAGTGGGAATAATTACTACTTTAGCAGAGAGTGAGTAATTTATAACCTTGGGTTATCTAGTGGGTTGTTACTTTGTCTGTTTATTTTTAACCCATGGACCCTTTCGCTATCTGGTGAAAAAAACGTTGTTTTCTGTAATTCTGACCTGGAAAAACCAGCAAGTCTCTTTTAAGAAATTCAGACCTCAAGGATCATCTTTAATGAATAATGGTGTTGCTTCTGGTCTGAGTTAGAAGCGTTTGTCTCTGTCACTGCTGAAATATTCTGAGATGAAAGCCTGACCAGTGGCATCTCAAGCTGTATTCTCCAGCCTCCTTATTTAACTTTCCCGATTATCTGTGTATAGTTTGCTCCATTCACTAAATCACATATTTCTAAAATGACACATGATGACTCACTCAATCTTCACTGTGACTCTGACATTGCCTAATGTTGCTTTTTTTTTGGCCTATGATAGCTGCTTAGTAAATGTCAATTAAATATGTAAAAGCCAAGAATGCTATGGATAGGAATGTCAACACTGCAGTTTTCTCTGACATCATTTCCCTTTGCCTATAAACAGAACTTGCTACCCTAAAGTTAAATCCTTTACCCATTTTTTTGATGATGCTTGGTATTTATCTCTCCTTTTGTTCTGCGATGTCCAAAGAAACACCAAACACTGATTTCACCTTTCTTTTCTCTTCTTAATGTATCTTTATATGACATCCCCGATGCAGACCTGTATATTGTTACTCAGAGACTTAAATTCTTGTATTTTTAATATTTAAAAAGTCATAGTTGTGTGAAATTTCTTACTATATAACCACCTTCCCCCACACAAAACCAAGAGCACTGAAATTCTGCATTTTAATTGGCTTCTAGGATTTATTAATCCTCTCAAACACTGTTTTTGCTTGTTTATTTTGTTTCTTTTTTTTTTTTTACTCTCTGTTAAAAAACTGAAATTTAGCTGAAATTCTCACAGTTCTGGTCCTAATGCCTCAAGCATATGAAAGTATTCCCCCTTATTATAATTTATAATTTTGAACCATGAGTGTAGTTTACATTACGTTTCATCTGTAATAATCCTTAAAATATCAGATTATAGGTTCCCTTGTGTATCAATAACGGAACCACTTTTTAAAATTGTTTAGCTTAGAAATTTCCCAGGAGCGGGCTGGGGAGACAGCTCAGCAGTACAGCACCTGCCTGGCAAGCAAGAGGTCATGAGTTAGATCTCTGGTACCAAAAAATAAAAAATAAAAATAAAAAAGAATAACAAATTCTGAAGTAACCAAATGTTAATGATGCAATCTTTTGGGCTGGGGATTTAGCTCAGTGGTGTAATCACCTGCCTGGTGAATGCGAGGTCATGATTCCATCCTTTGTACCAAAATACATAAATAAATAAATAAATAAATAAATAAATAAAATTTCCCAGGAGCAAGGCTTGCATTAACAAGGCAATCTTTATCTCTTTGTCTGTCTGTCTGTCTGTCTGTCTCTCTCTTTGTCTCTGACAACCAAGCTTTTCCTCTGCAAATACTTTTATTTTATTTTATTTCTTTTTTTTCAGGGCCTGATTTTGTGTGGGACTCTCAAATCCACATTCTGGATGGGTGAAACAAAGCCTATCCTGCAGACCCTACCCAACTATGAAAACGCTTTTTCTCTCTACCCAAAGCAGTGTAAGTGCCAGTTCATATTTTTCACTCTCATATTTTACTGCTTCTGTGTTCATTGTTGAATGAGAACTTTTTAACTTACTGATGAACTACTGTACTCACTTAAACTGATAATTATGTTTCACTCTGTCTTGTTTACTTATGTCTCATTGCTAATCAAAATATCCACCCTTCCTAAGCAAGAGAGGAAAGATTTATGTAGCTCAGTTTGCAGAGGTTTCAGTCCCTAATTGGTTGGCTCCAAGGCAAGGTGACACAGCAGACAGACATGGCAAAGGAGAAACAGTTCATGGACGACACAAGGTAGCAAAGCAACAGGGAAAGGATGAGCCTCTTTCCGTCCCTTATATTGTATTCATGCTACCAGGATTAGGGTGGGGAAAAACCAATCAGAGGACAGATTTAATAATCACTCAACTTTAATCCCAGCATCACACACTCTAGATTCAGCCACCTCATAAAAAGTCTTACCTATGACTGCATGAGGTTTTGGGGCAAATCTAGGCACAAGTCATGACATATACATTTGTTGTTATTTTTAAATATTTTGGCATACAAGGGTCCATATGTTTTGAGTCTTCCAGCAGCCCCTTAAATGATAAACTACTTTATTTCTCCTTGCTATAGGATATCTGGCCTACTAAGGTCACCATAATGATCTGAAAGATCATCATAATGTTCTCTGTGACTGCCAGGATAAGTTCAAAGGTTCTTGGTCAGTCAGGGAGGACTTACTATAGTTTTTGGAAAAATTTTTCCTTTTAATCATACCTTCTCCGTCCTCTGCACAGTACTGCGGCACCTCAGTGCTGGGCTGTGGAGAGTCTTCCCAGGCAAATATAAATTCATCTGCATGTGAACTTCCCTTAACTCAAAGATCATTTACTTGAGGCATCACTTCAGGCTTTCTCTCCTGTGAGAAGCTTTCTTCATGATTCATACTCACAAGTCCTGCCCTGTCCTTGGGAGCTCACTGTCCACTCTCCACCATGTAACCTATTAAAGGTCTTGTAGCCTCCAATTTGTATTGGCCAGGTATCTGGCACAAAAATGCAATTTGCCCCAGCTATCGTGCGTACCACACAGAACCATAATGGTAAACGGTAACTGCGAGCTGGCCGTAGCACAAGAGAGACTTTGGCGAAAATGGTTGAAGTGGGCAGGGTTGCATAAGTTGCAAAAGGATCCGGTACCACTGAGCACAAGTTCATCAAACTCACTCAGGAAAACGAGCTCGTATTTTCCATTTTTTGAGAAAAGCTATGAGGGTGTGTTTTTTAAGTAGAATCCAGTGGTTACCAGCACTATCATTGTTCCCCAGAGTTCATATGGTGAATACACGATCCCTAATACGGGTATAGTACATGTCCTCATTGGACATGTCCTCATAGATTTCTGGTGCTACTGCTAGTATGGGCTTATGATCTTGGAAGTACATTTCGAGTTGGTAACTTATAAAAGGACAAACTTGGCCCTCTTTCTCTTTATCCATCCTTCTTCCTTTTTTGCTGTTCTTGCATGAGATGATACAACAAGCAGGCTACTGTCTAATGCTGGTCCAGTGATCTTGGACTTCCCAGACTTTAGAACCATGAGCTTGTACATTTCAGCGCCCTAAAATTTCCTCAGTCTATATTCTGTTACATAGCAAAAAATAGACTGAGACACTTAATGCTGACATGCAATTTAAATTCTTGTAAGCAAAAACACCTCAAAGACCAACATAGGTAGTTTGTAGGCTCTGGTTTACACAATTTGCCCCTGTGTGAAATTTTTCATTATGACTTTGTTTTGCTAAACTGTACACCACCCAAAATAATCACACCTGAAAAGCCACTTTCTTACCTTCTAATCCTCACTTTTCATGACTCATAAAAAATGACTATGAACACAGATTCTTGGGAACCACATACTGGAATGAAATAAGTTCTTGGTTGCTTCTATTATTCACCAAACCTGATTAAACAGGGTAGGATAGGGAATTATTTGTTCTGTAAGGTTTCTTCAGGCAGATCATGCTTAATATGATAGCAGCTCCAAGCAAAGCAGAGAAGTAGGAGAATGATTTACAGATTTTAAGATGATTTATAGGTTTTATGACAAAGACATGACTTCCTCTTATGTAATTTTAAAAGAATTCTTGCCAATAATGAACTTTCTGCAAAATATCCATTTAGTACCGAACTATGTGGGTGTATTTGCTGTAGAAAGTGAGCATATAAGTCCCCAGACTTCTTTCTTTTTATCTTTTTTGCCTCCCACAATCACTACTACTCACAGGCAGAGAAGTTTTTTTTTCTGAAGAAATGTTGCCACCAGTACCTTTATATAAACAGCTGATAGGGAGAGGAAAAGACCTTGTAGCCTCCTAGCCTTGAGTTTATCCCTTCCCTAACAGGCTTTGCAATGTTATCTTTCCTAGAAAGGATGTTTTAAAAAATATCTAGCTTCTCCTAAAGCTAAATTAGATGGCGTGATATTTAAATTTTCTTACATCTGTTCTGTCACCCAAAGGGCACACATACTTATTTAAAAGAAAAGGGAAAAAGGTTTGAGATCTTTTAAAATGAAGCAGTCAGGGATTTCTGCACTGACACCGTGGAGAAAGGATGCAGGTCACGTGAGGTGAAGACACCTGAGATCAAGAGAAAAGCTGTTCAACCTGAAGAAGCAAACTTTGAGGTGGAAGACATTACACGGATTTCTCATTCTGGGCTATTCTCTTCGCCTTCATGCTGCGTGCCTGAAAATTACTACTTAGAAAAGGCTTCTTCACAAATTCTCTGGACTTGCTTCCCTGGTTACAAATTTCCATAGGTGTCAAACACAAATACACAAATACACAAATATGCCCAAAACATGGATTATACTTTGCTTGGAATTTAGGCTATGATATATATACCCACTGCTGTCTCTTTGGGGCACATTTGCATTTGTGCTTTACAAATTAAGGGAATTTGTAAATTCCCTTAAAGCCACAGTGTCACGGGCCTCTCCCATGGAAAACACATCCATCCGTTTCTTAGATATACCTGCTTTCCCTTTGAAGCAAGGATAAACTAGGATTCTGAGTTGTGATCATGTACGTGCACATGCTTGTGTCTTGAGGGTGTTTAGCTTTTCCTTTTCTTTTATATGTTCTTTATGCTTCTTTCTATGAAGGGTAAATACATGGCCACCATTTAAAACTGTCAACTATTAATCAGTTCTTGTCTTTTAACCTCATCTACTGGCCTTTTCCATTCATACTAAAATAATTTCTATGATCCTTTTTGTGCCTCCTTTGTTCAATTATATTTCATGCAATTGTCTCTGCTTAGAAGACATTTACCCTTCTTCATACTCTTTAACTCACCTTTGGGTTCTCAAATACCCAGCTCAAATAGCATATTGTCTCTATTCATGTCCATTGTTTCCTAAGTAGTGAAAGTCAATTTCTACCTTGCATTTTTCCAATACTCTGTAGACATGTCATTTACAATAATCACCGAGTCATTTGAAATTATGTCTCTGTGCTTGTTCTGCTCCTATCCTCAAATACACCACCAGTTACATAAGCAGCACTTGACATTTTATTCTCTCAATAAATAACTGAAAAAAGATAGCAGGAATAAATAACTCAATGAATAAAATAAAAAAGGCAAATAGTTTCTCCATTATTTTAAGTATCTTTCATCTTACAAAAAGCTGTATTTTATTAAGCATTCAATATATTTTTAAAAATACAATATATTTTCCATATTCAAAACTTGAGAGTGTAGAAATTAATAGAAAAATAAATGATAGATGGAAGAAATGGTATAGGTTAAGGGAATGCAAATTTCATGGCTCAGACAACACATAAATATTATTTAGCTTATTCTTTCAGGATGCTTGTCACAGGATGAGCCCCTCTGCTATATTAGAATATGCCTAGACACATTTTAATTAGAAACAGGAATAAAAACATAAATATGAACAAGGAAAATTATAGTGCTCCCTGCACTTTAACCTTCAGAAGCCCTTTTGTTATTGCCTGCTAATAAAGAGAAAGATGCTTCTAAATCAGCTTAGAATCTTTATGAAAAGAGCCCGGGTCAATATAGTTATGTCAGAATATTTCAGGGTTCATTCAGGTTCTTTCTGGTTGAAGCTGTTTTTTTGGAAAATTTGGAGTCAATAAAAAATAGAGCCACTTGCCTTGTTATTACTTTCATCTCTACAGGCAACACTGAAAATGGCAGATTACCAACAGAAATAATGAGTGTTAATAGGTCCAGCATATTTTACATTAGTAGCTTTCTTGAAATTGTCAGCAGTTTAGAAATGTGATGACAGATATAAGGGAGATATACCCTATGTTTTATTCATGCATATTTCCTTCCTTCTTTCCTTCCTTCCTTCCTTCCTTCCTTCCTTCCTTCCTTCCTTCCTTGCTTCCTTCCTGCCTTCTTTCCTTCCTCTTACTTTCTCTTTATATGCAATTATTGCCTAGGCAGCATTTAAATTAATAACAGACAATAAATTCGTATCATACTCCACACAGAGATCACATATTGATGGAGAATCTTGCAGATGACTTAGAACAAGGGTCATGGTGCTGAAGATTTTCCAGTTTCATAGGGCTGTGGTGATAGTATCATGCCTTACACAAAAGCACATCATCTTCATAGTCGTGAGATTCTCTTATTATCATCATTGTCATGCATTTCTAATTTTACAAATGAGAAAGTCGAGTTGCAAAGAAGTGAAACAATATGTTTCTGCTTACCCAAACTGCAGAAATGAATACATATTTGCTGAAATGACCAAATGAGCCAAAGTGATCATGATAAGAAGGCAACACTCACAGCACCAATAATCACAATAGCAGAAATGAAAGCAAGTGTGCATGCTTTCTAAGTCATTTCACTGTCTTGTAAGTGTCTTCAGGGGATATTATTAGATCCATTTTAAAGATGGAAAAAGCAGAGTGTTAGAAAGTCAGCGATAGTAATTGGCTGAGCTACAATCGTTAGAGTTAAAATGCAAGCTCTTTCCAGCACACCATGCAGCATGCAACAGAAAATGGCAATAGAGTGAATTCACACCTAGCCTTGGCAGTCCTGGAGTCCATTACCAAAGGAGATGGTATTCAAATAATGGATTCTGCACAGCTTTCCTTGTAAATTAGCTTCCAGCCTTGCATAGTGTTCCTGAAGTTGATTTTTTGCTAAATGTTGCTTTATTACAGCAACACTATGTGTGGATTTAGTCCTTTCTGAAATGTCTTTTCCCCAGAGGCGTATCAGCCAACAATAACAGCAGCTATATTCAGCTGAGACTGCAAGATAACTGATTTATTTTGTCACTGGCACCTTTATGAGCTTCATTTGCTGGAGGAGAGCTGAAAAAAAAATCCTGCTTTTCCTTTCTTTCTAAAATCATGGCACTAAAAGGCTAAAGTACTGAAAGTGATCTTGAAGCCAAGTTCTGGATGGAGGAACATAATTATTTTAATGAGTCCCTGTGCTAAGCGAATCCGGCATGATATTGAAGGCTTATAAGCCACGAGCTGAGAGTATCTGTTATTCTCCAAAGGAACACACGGGTGCAGGGAAAAGCCCTAACCACCTGCTACCTCACCCTCTAAATTTCATTTTCCTGCCCTTGGTGTTATCTAAATGGTGATTTCTAATAAAGCCTCCTGGAACCTTTAAAAAAGGACGAGTCATGGGACAGCCTGAAATATCCACTTCTGCATGTCCACCTTAGAATTATACATGGATAATACAGAGAATTTAACTAGGCTATGGGACATAGATGCGATTCAAGAAGCAGCTGCTGACTTGAACATTTACAGGTATATTCACGCCAGGAAATGTAGTGACTGACAGGAACAGTACTGATCAGAACAGATCAGTGTCATACTTGCATGCAGTTTTCAATCCAGAGAAATGAGTCTGAAAAGACACAGTTTAAATCAGTGGAATAAATGATATGGAATGGGAGTAAATGCGAGTGACTGAATCAAAGCAAGATAAAGAAAGAAAGCATGTAAGTATCTGGAAGTCACTAAAAACCAAAGATCTCTAAGAAGAAAGAGGGGCATTCAGTATTTGAGAACTACTAGAAGCTAAACATTGTGGCCTCCCCCAAGTGGTAAGTTGGAGTCCTAACATGTAACGCTGTTGGATGTGGTCTTAACTGGAGACATTCTTTATAGGAGAAATCAAGCTAAGATGAGATCTTCAGGAAGGGCCTAAATGCAGTAACAGTGGCATCCTTGCAATGAATGGAAAGTATGCTGAGTATGGTGACCCATGCTTGTAATCCCAGCACTCTAGTAGCCTAAGGCAGGAAAATCACAAGTTAGAGCCGAACTTGGGCAACTGAATGATTTAATAAGACGTTATAACAAAATAAACAAAAGACAGCAGCAGCAATAACAATGGCAATTCATTCATTCATTCATTTATTTGGTTCTAGGAATTGAATTCAGGGATACTCTACTACTGAGCTACATTCCTAACCCTTCTTATTTTATATTCTCAAGATCTTCCTATCTTGCCCAGATTGGCTTCCAACTTGTACTCTTCCAGCCTTAGCTTCCTAAATAACAGGGATTATAGGCATGCATTACCATTCCTGGCTAACTAGGCCAGGCAATGTAGCATATTTTGTTACAGCAGCCACAGCAAGTTATTACAAGAGCCAAGAAAAGAGCAAGTGGGAAGTCTCAGACCCCAAATACTTCCAGAAATGGGAGTCCATGCCTCGCAGAGGAGACAACATTAGTTGGCAGTAATCGAGTTCATGAGGGCTCTTCATAGCCAGCAGAGAAGCCTGTAATATCAACTGCATTTCATTGTAGCCCTAAATAATAGACAATGTAGATGTGGATAGACTACAGTATGTGTTACTGTGTGTGCTCTGTCTATGTTATTGGAAATTTCCTTTCTCAAAATCCTAAAGTTCACAAATGACAGGAAAGTTTTGGGAGCCATGAACATCTGACTTCAATTAAGCATTGCTTCAAAATCTCCCTGACTTGAGTGAATATCTGTATCTTAAACTGTTTGTCCTAATCCAAGCAAATCTTTACTTCCTTCACTATATATCCTTAGACAACTTGCAGTCCTCGGGACACCATCAGTGGGAAACATCATTTGGTTAACGCCCTGTGACTGAGATTCCATCTCGAGATTGCACCGAGTATTCTCATATCAGCACCAATATCATTTCAGCTGGATATGAGGTGAGCAGAAGCACAATCTGGATGGACACTTCCCTTTTCTCCCTGTGTTACGTGTTAGATCGGTAGGGGTTGGAGGGGTTCCCAACTGTCTCATGAGTGTGGAAGGGGACTAGGTCACAGAGATGCTATACTCAACAGTCAGTTCTACTGATGAATTTAGAGTTTGTTTGCTGTTTGGATCTGGGCCTGATCTGAGGAGATAGACACAGGGCCAGAGGGTCAGGGTAGGGGTTGACCTGGAAGGGTCTATATGGTCCTCCTCAGCTCTTCCTTTCCATCTCTGCTTCCTTGAAAACAGGATGCCAGAGTTTTACCTTTGTTATGCAGCCTTGTCCTCTGCCTAAGGACTGAAAATGTGAGGCAAAACACACCTCTCCTCCTCTAAATTGTGATTGTCAGCTGTGTGTCCCTGGGACTAGAAAATGACTAAGACAAGCTGCCATAAAGAGCCACAGGAAATAGGTCCTGTAATATATTTGCTAGGTTATGTTAGGAAAAGGGATAGTAATTTCAGTTTGTCAGTCTTAACTACAGAGTCTAAAATAAGTAACTTATAGAACAGATTGATTTTTAGGCCTATGCATGAGAAAAAACAACTTCACATTCTGGAAGCAGAGTTAATCAGTGATTAATAATTGTGTTTAGGAAATGAGAGACCTATATATGCAGATCTTGGAGAATTTACATGTTTATCATTTGCCCATATGAAAATCACTGCTTTGAAACTGCTGTTCTATAGGATCCTAATTATTGCATGGAGAGAGCATCAATTGGTACATTAAATATCAGAAATTTAGTGAACTAAAAACCTGTGAGAAAAAAAGTGAAGATACATGCAAAAGAATAGACTTGGCAAAAGCATTTAAATGCTTTTGTGTCTGCTATATTGCAAGTGGAAGCTATAATTTCATTAAATAATACATGCATGTTAATGATATTGTAACAAATCTTTCCTGAGAATAAACTCTCATTATGTAGTTAGAATTCTATGAAAATATGAAAATCTCATATGAAAATGTTAACTAACACAATCCAACAGATATGCTGTCTATTGGATTATAGCACTAGAATGGCCAAGTTTTGACCTAATTATCTTTTTTGCCTCACTTCTTCCCAAGACACCTAGAACATTAATTGTATAATAGTAATGAAATGCTCATAAAACTAATAAGTTACAGATATCAAGGGACTTGATATGGAAATTATACAGGAAGAGGTCAAAACTCTAAATTAGTATGCATTATTAAATAACATTAATTGGATAATTTAATAATGACATTGAGGCTAATTTTAATGCCTGGCCATTAATACCACAATTGCTTCTCTCCCATAAACTATCTCTTTTATTCCTTTGATTTGGAGGTTTGCTTGGATTTAACTGCAAATGTATCCCACACTGAAATATTTCATCTGCTATAGACACAAAGACCAATTCTGATGTAACAAAGTTATTTAAATTTACACATGTTAGGCTCAGTTTCATGAGGATCAATTTCTAAGAAAAGAAAGTCTCTACATTGTGCAAATATCCAAACAAAAGACACTTCAATGGCCTGCCAGCCTCTGGACTAAGTGACAGTCTTATTTGCTTAAGTGGAAAAGCAAAAAGCAGTACAGAGACAGATGGGTAAATATTAATTGATGTTCATAAACCTGAACAATATCATTTGCATTCTTCAATCCATTTCTTTTTTGTTTGTTTGGTTTTTTTGGTACCAGGGATCGAACTCACGACTGTGAGCTTGCAAGGCAGACGCTTGTGCTGCTGAGCTAAATCTCCAGGCCCTCAATCCAGTTTCTTAAACATCACATGTTATTTACTGTACCTTATTGCCCACTGATGACCCATGGAATGCTAACTGGGCAGAGACTCACTGCCTTTGCCCTTGATATTTCGATATAGTAAGGACCAATGGGAGGTTATTCATACAACATAGCTTGCAGCTAAGGGAACCTCTAAATTTTGGGTGTAAACAAAAAGACCTTAATGAGCCTTTATGTGGTTCCAGATGAAGTTGGGGAAATTGGTTTCACTGAATAGGTACAACAATGCCCTTTGTCCTTCTGGAATGTCTTTCAAAATGCTCAGTGGATGCTGGAAACTGTAGATAATACTGATCTCTTCTATGTAGTTGTTTTTCACATCATAACTCACTGTACATCTTAAATATATGAAGACTTTCTATTTCTTCCTAGTTTAATAAACAGAAGATTGATTCCCACTGTTGATCTGAGCAACTTTAGTAAATAATATTCTTTTTTTTATATTAAGTTGAGAAGTTTTACTATTCCATGTAAAGAGAGCACTGTACAGGTTGTCTTTGGCACATGCAAATATCGAGCATTGCAAATTTTGTTCCTTCAGACAATTGTTTAAATAACATAAGGGTTACTTGAACACATGCACTATGGTACTAAAACTTGCACTGATTTCCAAAAGGGCCATGAAGTTACTGGTGGAAGATGCTGGACAAAGGAATGATTCACACCCTGGGTAGGACACAGCATAACCATGCAAGATTTCCTTATGCTAATCACTGTGACATATCATTTAAAACTCATGGATTATTTATTTCTGAGAGTTTCCATTTAATATTTCTTAGAACAAAGTTGACTATAGGTGACTGAATGATAGAACGTGAAAATTTGGATCAGGGGACTGATCATATTTATAAATGGTATCCCATCCATGTTTTAGCCTGCTAACTGATGGATTCTGCTACTTACATTTTATTCAAGAATGCAAAAGGAATCGACTTGCATTCCTGTCCTGGATTCTTGAATGACTGGTCAACTATCATATTGGAGAAGATTGGAGAAATGCCAACACTTTTCCCATGCCAAGTTTTTTTCTTTTTACATTCTAGTCTATCTGACCCTTTTAATTGAAATATTGTGCCTACTCATGTTGGAGAAATGATCACCCATATGAAAATCCAAATTTATTATCTAGTTTTACAGATTGCACTACAAGAGATCTACAGTTAAAGAGCCAAAACAAAAATTCAGAAGTCAAAAAATCGAAACATGAGGTATGATTTTCATGAACAGCGTTTTGAATCTGAAGGAGCGGCTTTCCCGCCCTGTACTTTATTTGCTCATATGCAGAATGAGGGAGTTAAATGTGATCATCTGAAATGTTCCTGTGTTCCAACATTACATGATTCTAAGCACGAACAAGTTCATATTAAAACTTTCAAGATAATAGAAAAAGTCACATTTAATGACCATTAGCTATCTGTCAAGCATTCTATGCAATGAGTTTAAATGAGTTAAATAATTTGGGTTAGATCTTGCCTAGGGCATTGTTTCCCTGGGTATCTATAAGGCTAATTCTCATTCCACTTTTCTAGCCTTTCTTGCATGCAAATCTTCTCTCCTGTATTCCACATTCTTTACCTATTCATTCCTGTTTTCTACAGTGCTTTTCACAGTATAACACATTCATTATGTTTACCATTGATCATTTTGCTTCAATTTGTAGAAAATATGTTTAAAAAATAAAGATTTGTTTTGCTAACAGATCAACCTATTAGAGCTAACAGAGTATTCTGTTCAAATAAGCTGTGATGGTTAATGTATTTGCCAACTTGATTAGACTAAAGTGCCAAGATTTTTGGTCAAACAGAGATCTGCAGGTTGGTATGAAGGCATTTTTAAAAGATGAGATTAAAATTTAAATCAGTGGAATTTGACTAAAGCAAATAACTCTTCATAATGTGAATGGCTATGATCTACTCATGTTATGACATTAAGGAGGAAAAATAGACTAACTACATCTGAGGTGGGTAAAATTCTACCAACACATTCATTTCTAATTTAAGCATCAAAATCCACTGCTATGTCTCCACCTGCATGTACATGCTACAGATTTGAGATCTGTCAGTCTCTATAGTCATGTGAGTCATTGGTCAAAGCATCTTACACCCTGTACATCCCCTTGCTCCTGTGGCACACTAGAGCAAGACTTTAAATAAATTTATCAAATGGGTGAATGAATCCTTAATAATCACTTTGAGCAAGGTGCAATTGAGAGTTAAAGGATTAATTAAAGTCACACAGCCAAGCAATAAAGTTGGAATATAAACTCAGATTCCTTGGAGGCTAAATTAAAAAATAAAACTAAATTACAGCATAAATATTAGATAGTGTGTCATAGTATATATATATATATATGTATATATATATGCATGTATATATATATGTATATATATATATGTATATATATATGCATGTATATATATATATGTATATATATATGTATATATATGTATGTATATATATATATATATATACATATATATATATATATATATATATATTTGTACTGGGGATCGAACTCACAACCTTATACTTGCCAGGCAGGCACTTATGCCACTGAACTAAATCCCCAGCCCATATTTTTGAAAATAATGTCAGTAAAACAAATCTACTACTTGCTTTTAAATTCTGTTTTGTAACACAGAGACAAAAACACATACACACAAAGTCTTTCAGACTTATTAGTTGGAATCTATCATATGAAGGAATCCATGCAAATAGCAGTCAATTTATGAGTCGGAAACTGTGTAGTAGTTTGACCTTGGTGGTTTTGCTCATGTTTGTAGAAAATGCTTATCAATAATCATGATTGTAAAACATGTGTAATCCAGATGTGATTTTTAGCAAATCAATAAGGTATCTATTCATCACACGCCTTTTCCCAGCATCTCAGCAGCTTCCATGAATTCTTTACAGTCACACAGATCACACAGCTGATATTGCTGGAAGCTGTGATTTGAATGTGCAATTTTGGTTCATTAATGAAGAAGGTTCTGCAGGTCATTCCAAGGGACCAATGCAAATAAAATACTACTAATAAGATGTCACAGAATCAGGAACCTGTTTGGCTCTGTAAAAACAGTGAAAATACCAAGTATCCTTGACAGCCAAACTGGCATTAATAGAGCCAATACTCCGTCTGCCTGTGAAGTAACTATCCCTGTGAAACAGAAAGATATATAAAGTATGTAGTAAAGGAGTTTAGTAGCTGGGAGTGTAAGATGAAAATTAAACACATAAAAAAATCCCACAGAACCAAGAATAACAATGGTAATCAGTTGGTTGCTGTGGTTTAGAAGTGTATATATACCGCTTGAAGAAAGATGTGCACACAGGATGAGATGTTTCTAAGTATCAAAAAGGTTTCAAAGGTACCATCACTTCTAAGGAGTTCATTCATTTCTAACAGAAATTTTTAACTTCAAATGAAACAGTTTTATTGTTATCTGAGAGTTGTTGGAAGCAGTCATTAGAGATGAGTCCAGTAAAAAGAGTATGCTGAGAAATTTTTCTGACCCATAGGCTAAGCTGTTCTGCCTGTATCATATGTGATCAACAGGTCTCATAAAACCTTGCTCCAAATCCTTCTCTTCTGCATAAAATTAAGTGAACCACATATTTTTTGGATATTGAGGCAAAAAAGAAATCTTCTCTGAGGTTTTTCCTCAATACAAAAACAAATCAGGCAGCTTATTCTTTCCCACTATCAGACATTATAGAAATAATGCATAGTTTAAGGACATTTGTCTTTTCACAAAACTTTATTTACAGGATAGGCTCAGTGAACGTGCCTAAAATACAATAGACTGCAGACACATCTCATTGAATGACTGAATTCCACTGCTGTGACTAGTTTGATCAGTAAATCAGTTGCTAATTGAGGAATGGCATATAGTATGATATTACAATATTCAAGACAAAGAAATGGTCAAAGGAACTCCAACTCAATGACTTTGCTTTTATTTGGATAACTCTTACATGTAGTACTATGGTGTAAATGAACGGATAACTGGTATACAGCACTGTATTGTATAATTAGCAAAAATTGCAGTACTATATAACCCAGGTGTGCTGTCAAATAAAGACACTGAGGCCTTGTGGATAAAATGCACAGAAATGTACCAAAAAACGGGTCATAATTCTGAGCAGTGTGTTTTAAGTTGCAACAGCACCCCTAGGTCTTAAATCTGAACAGTCATTAAACAGGTCGTTAAATGAAAATTATCTGTATTCTACTGTTCTTTTTGCTCTTAGTGTGCTCTACACCTTTTGTGCTTGCAGAGTGCAAACAACGTATGACAGTGTGCAGTGGTGTGTTTCCGTATCTCTCTACCCACGTCACGTTCAATGCCATTTCCTTCATAGTCTGAGCTTAGCCACACCAAGCATATTTACACCATAGAAACCAGTAAACACACTATAAAACATATTTTTGTGTCTTGATTTTCTTAGAATGATTCTTAAACTTTTAAAATATTTTCACTCCCAACAGAGCCATTTTATACACATTGTTTTCCTAAATGCCTCCATATATGAAATATTTCTATGACAAATATATCAGTGTTTATGTTTTGTAGGTTTAACAATGCTTTAAAAATAAATTTTTTCACCTCACCTTAAAAACAGGTTATTTGTTGTAAAGTGATATCACTTCCCTTAATAATACATGGTCTTATATTTTAATGTGATGGAAAAATTTTAATAATGTGCATAAAACAAGTGAGTCATACCTTTACATAATACTCAGTGGATAGCACAAAAAATTGGAAAAACTGGCATTACACATGCTGAAGACTGAAACTAGACCCATCTATCACCGTGCACTAAATTAAAAACTGAAACAGCTCGGAGATCTAAATATTAAAACAGAAACACTAAATCTGCTATAAAAGAGAATTGGTAGAACTCTTAAAGACACAGTTATAGGCAAAAATTTCATGAACAAAACTCCAATCACATGGCAAATCATACAAACAATCAACAACTGGGTTCTAATCCTACTAAAACCCTTTTGTATAGCAAAAGAAATCACCAACAGGGAGCAAAGACAACCCGCAGAGTGGGAACAAATTTTAGCTAGTTTTCCATCAAGACATATCTGGAACATACAAAGAGTTGAAAAAGGAACCTTTCTCCACTTTTAGTGGGAGTGTAAACTGGTTGAAACTACTTCTTTTCCTTAAAAATGTAGGATTAGAGGTTCCATTTGAGCTAACTATTCCCCTTGCTGGGCATCTTCCTGGAAGAAATAAACATAGTAATAAATGAAAACTGATGCTCATAGCAGAAGAGTTTGTATTAGCTAAATCCTGTGAACAACCCAAATGCCCATCAAACCAAAGAATGGATTAAAAAAATTATAGTTAATATAATGGAGTATATAACTCAGTATTTAAGACTTGACTCATTTCTAGGTAAATGCATGCACCATGAGACCATACTCTTAAGTGAAATAAATCAGATATACCTGTAAACACCACATTGTCTCCCTTGTATGAGAAATGCAAAGAGTAACTAAGGACCAAAATGTACAATAGACATTGTGAAATAGTAAGAAATTGTTTAAAAGAAAAAAAAAAGAGGAGAGAGAAGGAAGACAAGAAAAAAGGGAAAAAATAACCCAAAATAGAATATTTTTGAACACCTATTTCATTTTTTTTCCAAATTTTCTAACATTCCTTTTATGACACATGTACACAAAAGTCAATTCTTGCCAGGCATAGTGGTGCATGCCTGTAATCCCAGCACTCAAGAGGCTGGGGCAGGAGGATTATTGCATGTCCAAGATCAGCCTGGCCTACAAAACGAGCACCAGACCATCCAGAACTGCATACAAGACCCTGTCTCAAATAGACAAAAAAAAAATCAATTATTGATGCTATTCCCACATAACACACAAATTTATATTGTATCATCATATATTGTATGTGACCTAGGAACTACTGTTAGGAAGGAAATGGATTGAAAAGGATTATCTGGAAAAAGAAGGAAAAACCATCTAGACGAAAAAGGATAAAGATGTAGCTACAAGAAAAAGGAAAACAAAAATAAAACATGCCAACATCCTGACATTCCTTTGAAAGCAAAGACTGTAGAAACCCAGAGGAAGGTCAGCCAGCTAACAGGAAAACAGTAAAAATGTCAGAGCTGCAAATAAAAAATGAGCAAAGAATAGCAGAAGATTATATTCCAACTTAGCCCACTGAAATTAACCACTTACACTCGAGTCTGTGAGTGTGATTATCTTGTGCGCAAGGACAGATAATTGCTGGTTGTCAGTAAATTGCTGTTTATTTCATTATTCATTTTAACTTGTTTATCTAATTTTGGCAATGGCATTGTCAAGATGTATATTTGAAATAAAATTACTCTGTAAAATGTTATTGTTGATATTTTCATGTATTACATATTCCAATTCAAAAGTGGTTCTATCTATTGTAATTCTCATTCTGGATCCAGGGACGGACAGCAGAAAGAAAATATATTTCTCCAGTTTGCCCAAAAGTATACTTTAGGAATCTCTCTGTCTGTCTGTCTCTGTCTCTGTCTCTGTCTATCTCTGTCTCTGTCTCTGTCTCTCTCTCCCTCTCTCTCTCTCTTTCTCTCTCTCTGTCTTTCTCGAGATGAAGTCTCTGCATTTTTCTTGGACTACTCTTGAATTTCTGCACCTATTTATGCACTGACTTAACCTCCCAAGTAGCTAATAATACTGTAGGCAGGAAATATGCCACATAACCAGTGTGAATATACCTTACTATCACCAAGATGCAGCCATCTCCAAAGAAGAATCAGGAAAGTTTAAGCAGAACTCCTATCAAGTTTCAAGAAAGATTAGGACTTTGTCCTTGTTTATTAAACGTGAGGGAAACAACAGCTAAATCCCATTGGATTTAAGCAATTAGATGTAAATCTGCACTGAAAGCAATAATCAGCAATCAAAATTATAAAAAACTCACTGTTGAATGCCTCTATTTAAAATGTTTTTTCTTCTTGTTATTCTGTAAGATCCAAGAAAGAAAAAAACCTTTATTTTGAGTTAATCAAAAAATGAAATTAGAAATTTTTCTTTTAGTTTCCCTATAGCCACCCTATGCCCAATGTCTAAGACAGAAATTTCATCTGGTTTTCACAATTGTCATCTACCCAATAAATCATTTTAACATTTTTAACATAATAATGAAATGTGGGACTACCAGTTAAAGGCAAACTCCTGGTCAAATGCTTGAAATCATAGGAAGAAATAATTTTCTTTCACATAAGTAATATACTATGTCTTTCTGACATGTATATCCTTTTAAAACCTCTAATCCAAAAATTTAATTCATAGAAAACATGCAGATCTAACTTTCCTACCAACTTGTGTTTGTTATGATAAATCTGAAGCCAGAGATATTTCCCATATAGTGAGTGTATGAAACTAGACAAAGTAAAAAGATAAACTGTTAGCTACAGAAATAAATTCTGAGACACGCTCATTCACTGGTTTAAAGAAGTCTAGTCCACAGCCTCAGAAAGATTATCAGTTGTTTGTTCCAAACCATATAAATCATGCGTGAAAGTAGGTTTTGCACGTGTCTCCAAAGGCTCTGCAGTCCAACTGATCCTCCTGTTTCTACGCTGGCTGCAAACCGTAAATCACCGATGCTCCCTGAAGCTGGGCTTTGTGGATGAGCGACTGGGCAGATCTGGCTGTCTCTGGGGCTGAAGCATTCTGCCATAAGGAATTAGCAATGCAACCACAGCCAAAGGAAAATCAGGTTTAGAACAATTCGCACAAGAGAGGGCATATCTTCCTTTAAGTCAGTGGCTAATTACAAAAGGCAAGAGATTAAAACCCCAAAATACTATCACAACACTGGTGCTGGAAAGACATATTTCAGTTTGGAAATGCGTTTCAGTAAGGTGTTTAAATATAAGAGCTTCAGAATCAAACCGACCTGCATATGAAGACAGTTTGTGTCACATCTTAGTAGCTGTAAGTATACCATGAGGCATCTCACAGTAGTACTTTCTGTGAAACTCAGCTTTCTCATATGGAATAATCATACAAAACCAAATAAAAGCAAGGAAGCAGGATTGCATTTTACACTAGCTGATGATTTGGAATCCCTATTAGCACAATATTCGTATCAGAACGAAACTCCCTGTTTTTAATATCAACTCTATAACAAAAAAGGTCTTTTATTATGTCATTTTGTAGACAGAAAAATCAGCTGCACAGTTTAGATTCAGACTGATGTTCAAATAAAATAAAATACAGGCGAGTCTAATGGAATTAAAACTATTTCAAAACAGATATAGTTATGATTTGGATTCTATGATTTATTTGATTGTGAACAGGTCTTGGTTCCTTTGAATCCCTCATATGAAAGCTGGAAATAATTCCAACTACCTTGATGAGCTGAAGAGAAGACCTTGCATGTTGTATATGATGTGCAAAGACATCGAATGTGGTATACAAGATTATTGTAGAAAAAAATCTCCTTAAACTGGGAAAAATCATCCTTGGGATTAGGAATCAAGCCAGTGCTTCACAGCACTAATAATTGTACCAACTTACATTATTATTATACTTTATCCTTAGAAGCCCCATTTATCCAAGCTGTTTTTGAAACAGATATAGCAGGTGGTGTGCTAATTCTGAAGGTTAAGACAGTGGAGTTTCCTGACATTTCTGTACTGTCTATGAGGTGTGTGTGTGTGTGTGTGTGTGTGTGTGTGTGTGTAAGTGTATGTACATCAGAAAAATAAAAGCTTATTAGTGGATAATTATTTTTAATGAAGTGGGAAGGTCTCCAACAATGACTGATATTATTAAACATCAAGAAAGCTGAAAAATAAATTTTGATTCCTATGCATCTTGGATGCTGCAGCTATTGTACTTCCATATATTCATGATTAAATAACTATTGTTTGATGAGCCATTTTATCCTAAGTGGCACTATTCAAAAGATTAATGAGCCAGGAGACCTGGTGTGTTAAATTAATGTTTTTAGAGTCAAAATTTATCCAGATTAATAATAATTAAATCCAAGGAATATACTAGGGCCACACCATGAAGATTAATCTTAGCTCACTACAAAAACAATTTACTTTGTAAACTGGAATTACTCATGAAATGGTATCTGCCTTTGAACACCAGCTTTCCTAATTGTTTACCACTCCAATTCTCCATCAGAAATAAAGATTTAAATTTTCAAACAGAGTAAGATGCTAAATGAAAAGTTCACAATAGGATTAAAATACGAATTAAAATGAATGTTCTAAGTGAATGAAAAAGACCCATCTTAAGAAAACAACAAATTCTTAAACCACACCATTGAATTTAGTCTTTGAAAGATTACATAATTGGGCAGATCCTATTTAGCCTCTGTCTGATTAATACAGCACTACACAGTTCAAGCCAGACAGTAGTTCTGTGAGTTTGTTTGCATCATTTTAGACTTTATCTTTTTTGCAGGGCTACATCAGCACTGTTCACACACTGCTCCTAAAACTTTCACACTTTTGTCATGGCAGAAAAAATATTTCTGGGTGAAGAAGAATCAGCTAATTAGGAAAAATTTCTCCTATCTACCCAACCCTCCCTCTCTTTCTTGATTATTTTACTTTGCTTTATTATGTTTTCCCAGTAGGTTCCTGCCCCTTGCCTGTTCCTACTGATAGTCTTACACTGAGCAGTGTGTTCAGAATTCTAGTCCTTCACCTCCCCTTAGCTTAAAGAGTTGGGAATTTTAAACTGGATTGTTGACAGGGAGACGAGTATATGAACACCACCAAAGCATTGTGCTCTTACGTACGGATTCTTTCCTTCAAAAGTTATGTCTACCCCATTCATGGATTTTCTCCTATGTATCTTTCCAGCTGTTTAGGCCAACAGAAAAGATTGTATCAGATCTCTATTTAACAGCTTATGTTAGTGGCTTTCTTCCAGATCTTATACCTTACACAAAGGCCTATGTACTGAGACTATCAAGGCACCATGTTTTGAGAATATTATAATCTTTCACTATCATTACTGTAGGATACAATACTATTTTTAAAGCAATTTTATGAAAAATGATAATATAGGACACACAGATACACTAGCAAACATAGGTTCTTATGAGAGTTACACAAGATACTGACTGATATGCAAAATCAGGCACTTGTTACCTTCACACCTATCAATATCAAGGAAAGATTTCAGTTCCAAAATCAACTAAAAGCACACTGATTTCTTAGAGCCTCACTATGCCAAAAATTAATTAGCTGAATTAATTAATCTAACTAACCAGTTAATGTGTATCATATATATTTCAAGATTATTTCCCTATTCTTTCTTAATTCATTTTCAATGTAGAATTTGAAATAGAAGTTTTTTTTTCTGGTGGAACTCTGATTCTGTTTCAAAGGAACAAGGGATAAAATAAGGAGAAGGATTAATTAGAGCAAAGGAAAGGAGACTTAATGTTAGAAGACTTGCACTCGAGTTCTAGTTTCACTGTTAATTATGCATGTGATTATATATGAAACCATTCATCTGAAAAGTTCAAAGATGAATGTTCTAACATTCATCACTGCTATATTCCCCTTTGGAATTGGTATGAAGTCACAGAGCATCTGTAGTTATTAACTTTGTGCCCTTTAGCCAGGTATGGTGGTACACTATTGTAATCCCAGCACTTGGGAGGCTGAGGCAGGAGAATCCTTTGGAGGCTTGAAACTAGCCTGGGCTACAAACTGAACTCAAGGCCAGCCTGAACTGCATAGAGAGACTCTGTCTCCAAAAGACAAAAATAAATAAATTAATAACTAAACAAACTCTGTGCCCTTGTACAAGTCACTTGATCTTCTAAATCTCAACTACTTTTCATATTAAATGGAAGAAATAAAACTTATCTTTCAGGTAGTTACTTTAAAGATAAAA
This sequence comes from Dolichotis patagonum, assembly GCA_004027295.1. Classification (NCBI taxonomy): domain Eukaryota; kingdom Metazoa; phylum Chordata; class Mammalia; order Rodentia; family Caviidae; genus Dolichotis; species Dolichotis patagonum. The sequence continues at coordinate 72,643 of PVJX010002526.1, read as the reverse complement.
TTGATGAGGTATAGAACATTATTTTTCAAAAATCAGACAGCAACAACTACATTGCTTTTGTTTTTCCATTTCCTTCCCTCAAATAAACACTTCAGATTATTTTGATACTTCTGTCTTCATTAAGGGAAGTCATCATAAAAATTGATCCTTGTCAACTTGGAAAAGGAGTAAAGGATTCTGTGTTTCCACTCTATTCCTTAGACCATTTAACACGTTGCTCATAGCACAGTCAATGCATAAAAGGGAGAATTCTCAGGTATCTGAGAACCTAATTTCTGGTTTAAAACTAGTCACCACCAGCCTGGGTCCCATTTGCAAAACTGCTGCCCTTCTCTGAGGGTGTCTGGCGTGCAGGGATCAGACTGTGTCATCTCTAAGGTATTTTTCATCAATATCATCTCTATCTAGTATATATGTGCAAACTGTGGGGTTATTGTTCTTTGCTCTGTTTTAATACTATTGTTTTTAATGCACTGATACAGCCCTGCAAGGAGAGGTTAGAGAAGTACACCATTATGCTGATAACAAAAACTCACACAGAAATAATTCAACAAAATATTGACCACAACTAAGTATAAAGTCTTAGGTGACCATGAGTTAGGATTCTTTTCATATAATCTTTAGTGGAACTGAAAACAACAAGAGGTTGTAGTCTGTTACTCTATGATGGAATACATGAAGTAATTATTTATAGGCCTCAGACCGAAGACACACTTACCACAGAGTCAGTTCCCAGATACTATATTTAAAGTACCCAATAATCTGAGAGGAAATATACATACAGGAAATCTATTTGAATTATGTCTTCTGTTAGTATTAGAGGTATAGTGATTTCCAGACTGTAAAGTTTTAGTTTAAGCTGTTAAAACCATCAAAAAAATCTCCAGCAATTAAATCTCTATGGAAAAATAAACAATGAATGAGGAAACCCATAATTGGTGGATTTCTTAACCTAAACTCACCAGAACTTACTAGAATATCTGAAAGTTAACAAAACATATTTGCATTATTTTTCTAGAATTTACATTTTTGGAAGATACGTACATTTTCCTCAAATAAACATGCAAACATACGAGTCTGGCATGATAGAACATGCCTGTAATATCAGAACAATGGGTGGCTGAGGCAGGAGGATTGCAGGTTGGAGCCCAAACTGGAAAATTTTATGTCTTACCTAGGCCCTATCTTAAAAAAAGGGGAAGGACTGGGTATGTAGCTTAGTGTAAGAGCTACATGATTAATGAGTTAATAATTAATAATAAGTTAATAATAGTAAAATAAAGACATTTCATTACAATGGACTGTAGTCAAAAGAATTTGACGAGTGTGAAAAGGTAAGTAAATTTTTAATGTTTAATTTTTATTTTATTAGTACATACTTATGGTATGGAATAATGTCATTAATCCTGGGAATTTGGCACATCCTATACCTTTTTTTCATCCCTTTCCTTCCTCCCTCTTTCCCTATCTCTATTTCTTGGCCCCTTCCCTTTTGCAAAACATCTATCATCTTGTTTCTTGTTATTTTTATTTTGCATTTTAATGTATTTGTAGTTTGGGTTTCTTGTATAGAAGAAATCATGCAATATTTAATCGAGTGTGTCTGATATTTTTCACACAACATACAGTCTCAAGGTGTATACATTTCCCTACAAATGACTCAAGTGCATTTTAAAAAACTATAAAATATATAGAATTATGTCATTAAGACCAATGAAGTAGATGATATTAGATTTGGATTGTATATTAGGAAACACACATTGACAAATATCAAGTATTTTTATACTGACTAAAGGGGACATAAATTTATATCTGTCTTATACTGGAGCTCACACCCACTGCAAGTTTTTGATTTTCTCCAGGAACCTTGGAGTGCCCACTCAGATTTTTCTGCAAGAGAATATCTCCCTCCGGCTTTGCACCTTAAGATCACTTAAGGCTACTTTAATTTATACTAGCAGTTTCTTTAATTTTATACTAGCAGTTTATCTTAATTCTTTGAAAAGAAAGTTTGTGTGTTTGTGTTTTATAAGAGTCTTTTTGATTGATGTCTTCTACAGAGAAACTACTTTGAAGATAATGATATATAGTCCAATAGTTACCACTCTTCCCTTATTATCTGGTTATGAAGATAATGGAGCCAAAGACTGCTGAAAGTGGGAGCATTTGCACAAAACCATTCCTCTCTGTCTCACATCTTTTTAAATGAGCTATGTTTCTTTAATGGCTCACCATCTTTCTGACTAAGGGTGAATGTGCCAGTCTGTATGAATATCTTTCTACTCAATAATTGTTTGATCTCTTGATGTTTTCAAAGATGCTGTGTGGTGTGAAAATTCTCCCCACTTATTTCTTTTCTTGCTTCTTATCATCTACAGGTCTTAACCATAATATATACTTGCATATCGAATTTCATTTGAGTCTCAACTTCATAGAAGTTCCAAAATTACTCTCCTGGTATGAAGGCTGGTCTGTGAATGGAGGTCATGTGATGAATATTGCTCATTTTCTGCTGGAAAGAATGGAATTGTATGGAATAGAATATAGAAAAAGAGTTTCTGGCCCCAAATCATGGACCCAACTCTGAAGATTGAACTTTTGATATCCTAGAAAATAGCCTCTCAAAAACTACAAGCTAGATCACTCACAAACTGGTTCTGGTAATTGTAGTGCCTATAAGGATAAGTGATTTACTAAATTGTGTTGAAATCAGGCAGAAGTATAATAAGAAAGCAAAGTGGTAAAGGTAGAGATAGAGAATTAAGGCCAAGGAGCTTTTTTGGTATGTAAAACATGGTTTATTGCCTGCACAGCTAATAAACATAGGAGTTAATAATTGGGAGCATGTTAAGGCCTGCTAGATCTACTGAGTTCCATCTCTGATACAGAAAACCCATGAGCCCTGTATCATGGAACCTGGACCCCTAGGGAGCCCTATGTAGTTAGCATTACAGACTAACCCGGACGGTCCTGGGGGTTCCACCAACCACCAAGTTCGTCACTGGTGTATATTATACTCATGGGCCTGGGAAATAGCCACAGAGTGATTCTGTGGCCACTCTCATATAATTAAATAAGTCCCTTTGTGCTTCATAATTTCCATTGTCTGGCTGAGGATAGTTCAGTGGCATAAGTGTCTGTCTTGCAAGCATGCAGTCATGAGTTCGATACCCAGTACCAAAAAGAAAAAAAAAGTAGGTTGAAAAAACAAAACAAAACAAAACATAATTTCCATTCTCTTAACATAAAGGTCTTTGGGATATGAATGAATGGTCAGTATGAACCCTGAAGAAGAAATGCTCTTTCCAAGGCTCAACATGGTGTCTTAGTAAACTACAGCTATCATCATAGTACTTGGACTTCTTTGGTGGACAAGATGAGTTACCATTTTAACAAAGATTACAGGCTTTTGTTGACAAGAGAAAGTAGAGCTGCTATTCATACAATATAGACATGGAAGAAAATAGGTGTGATAAAAATAAAATAAATGATTAAAATTTTATAACATATTGTAAGACACATTGTCATTAATCTCACTCAAAATACTCCCTCTCAATTAAAGTATACTTATTTCATCATCTTCTCACTCTGACACACTTCTGAATGTCCTCTTTTGTGAGTTTCACTGGATGCTCTATGATGGTTGCTTTGAGGTCTTGGATCAATTTAAAATGTTTACCTTTCAAGGTCATTTTGACTTTAAAAAACTTGTACTGTGTGAGTTCCGGTGAGTATGATGGATATGATTAAAAATAAAAAAAACCTGCCACTCTATTGGATTGAACTTGGCAGAACCATTCACCATATTTGTTAAATCATACCTGATAAAACACCTATAAAAGGTTTTCAGAACTCCTGAAAAAGTGTCAAGGAGAATGGGACAAGTGTGTTAGAAGAAAAAGGGAGGATTTTGAGAGGTTACTGGCATATGTGTCTTGTACTCTAATGAACTGTTATAATTTATACATTCACCATATATTCGAACACACCTTGTATTTTGAACCTAAGAAATTCACTGGGACCCTATGTCCAGTTATGATTTTCAGGAGCTTAGATTACTCAGAGATAAAGTGAGGTGGGGGCACACCTGGGTAACCCAGCCTCTGGAGACCAGCCCATAGCCAGGGGTTTAAAATGAATAGTGAAAGGTGGAAGTAATAATACAATTTGCTTCCCTGACATTGTAACCTCAGTGACAATCCCTGTAGTTCACTCTACTGTCTTCATTCTTTGGTTTCCTCTGAGGAGGAGAAGTCCACCGCAACAATGGAGGAGTCATTTCCTAATTTATCTGGAAATAGGAGTCTTTGCAGAATGAGGGATGGACTGCAGCTGCTGTGGGTGTATGGGGCTCAGGTCTCCCTTTCCAGAAACAAATGCAAATTAATGAGCCACTACCTGGCAATGTCAAAATCCACTCGCGATTTATACCCAGGTTACACCATGCCAGGCATACTCCCATACACTGACTAAGCATGAGGTTAGCAGACGGGGTCACTCCTGACCAATAAAGTTGTCACGAACAAGGTCCTCCTTCCCATGGGGCTACCCCAGCAGTGATTCACAGTGCTCATAGTGGCACTGCGGTTGTTGTTCTTCCTACTCAAACCCCCTTCTTGGACTTCTTTTCACATACGTCAGATCCATTCTGTGCCCCTACATTTCCTCTGAATGCTCCTTCAGAGACATGTTCTCCCTATAAATCTCTTGGAAATCTAATTTTTGTCTGAAATCCAAACAGTTCTTGGATATTCCAAACAAATAGATGACACTAAGGGGAAAAATCTCAAGTTTCATAAAAATACGTATTATAAAGAAAGCCTCTTTGACTTGTAGTTAAAATTTTGGACTATGGAGGTAAAATTAAATAATAGTCTTGGTACTGGGGATTTAGCTCAGTGGCATGAGCGCCTGCCTCGCAAGCAAACAGTGGAGAGTTCGATCCCTGGTACAAAAAAAAAAGTCTATGCAACAAGAATCTTTCAATTGTGTATTATTCAGAAGTCACTTGATGATTTAATTATGTTGAATGAGATATCAAATGTATACCAACTCACAGAACAGAAACATTTTTAAAGATTCTCGATTTACTCTACTATGATTAATAATTCAAATAAGTGCTATTATTCTATGTATAATTCTAGTAAAAAATTAGCTACCATTTCAACTTCCACTATGTTGTTTTTCTTTTATTTATGCAGCGTTTTTTTCTGCAAAGATATTTTTTGACTACTACAGTGGAATAACTGGGGAAGTGATATTAGGGCCAAGGCACATATATCTTTATAGATCACTAAATTCATATTAACTTTTGTGCAACACCACAAATGAATTTAAGGATTTCTTCTTAGTAATCTAAATTTTGGCTCAAACTTTTAAAATTACATAGCCTGATCAAAAACTAAAATGTGTTTAAATTAAAAATTTATTACAGAAGATGTATTGTCATTAACCCCTCTCAAAATACTTTTGCTCACTTCAAACATTTGTCTCTGCATTCTTGCCCTTTGTGAAGAAGTTCTACAGTCCTTTTTCATGATTATGAGGTATGATCAAAACTACACCAAAGACTGCTACTGTGAATCAGTCAATGGAAATCTAGCCTCACAAAAATATTACACTGTTTATTTTGAAGAGAACAAGAGACATGGCAGCCATTGTTGATTTTCCTGTTGTCTGGTTTTGAAGTCCTACAATTCCTTCATAATTCTGCTCAATTTAATACTATTTTGTTTTGTATGAATTTACTGTGTGTGACGATATGGACAACTATTTAGAAGAAAACAAAAGACATTATGGTAGCCACTGTAGATCTTCTGTTGTCTTGCTTTGAAATCTGCGTAACTTACATTTTTTCTTCTGATCTCCTTTGTTCTGTTTAGTTTTACATTTTTTTAAAGTAAAATAGAAAAATAAATTACGCTGTGACCTCATTCATCCTATCCACTGGATCTAGTATCAAGTGACTTTGGCTGGTTCTGAAAGTCAAAATGATAATGAAATGTGAACATTTTAAATCAGTGCAGGACACTAAGGTGCTAGGGAAGTTCAACTAAAGTCACAAAAAAGGACTTCCAGAAGTCCTTCAAAACCTGGCACTAATGATGGGACATGTCTGTTGGAAGCAAGCAGTATTTTAAGGGAGGTTAATGACATTGTATCTCATTTAATTTGCTCTAGTATTTCACTATATTTTTCGATTGTATTGCATACATTGAATTAAAACCAAAATGAAATAAATTCTATCATTTTAAGTAGATGATGCTACATATTAGTTGACAATAGAGTAAAATACAATCTATAACAATTTAGAGACTCTTTACTAGACACTGGATGAATCTAGATCCATAAAACTTTTCTTATTTAATTTGTCAGTATGCATTTACTCAAACATATTAAGCAAGAAAGTATGTTCTTTATACAGTAGTGGCACAAACCAAGGAGTATTTAGGTTTGTTGCATTACTTGGCATATCTTGGTTTCTCTCTTTCACGACTAATGAATTCAAGCAGAATTATTATCTTTATTTCTGAGAAAAGTGCATGCTAAAACTTGCATTGCTGGGAGAACTGTTAAATATAATACTGAAATTAAACTTAGCTGCAATTGGTGTAACAGTTTCAGAATCATAGAATACCTCATGCAAAGGATCCTAATTTCTTTAAAAAAAGAAGAAATCAGAATAGAAGCATAAATTACAATGTGTCAGGCAGTGCTATATCCATAATTAGCCCAGGTATTAAATGTCTTTCTTAAGATAAAAACACACAGATTCTTAAGATATTTATACAAACCATCTGTTTGCTTAGTACTTATTATAGTTCGCCAGATTTTTTAAATTAGTGGTGTTTTACCTTTTAGTACATTTGCATTGCTTGTGACTAAGTGTGAAAAATCACTAAAGACAGTGTTGTATGGTGTGCAATGTAGTAATTTAATACAATATAATTTAAAAAGATAAATTCTGCCCTAATTTTATAGTTCTCCTGCCTCTAGGTTAAGCAACAATGTCAAAGACTTAGAAGGATGTAAAATTGTCTAATTTTCCTTGCAGGCTTTAAAAAAATCTTGGATGTCACATTTTGTGTAATAATTTAAGGGAATTTCTAAATGGGGAGAGGAAAAAAGAGGACAAAAGAATAGAAAAAAATATGAAGGCAGACAAGGCATACTGAGTGTTACATATCAGGCAACCAGCCATGTGCTTTTACAAATGTTGCTTTCTCTAATCCTTTCAATAGCAGTTTGACATAATTATAATTTCCCTGCTTTATAGCTATGGGCACTTGCATTTAGCAAGGTTAAGTGACTTAAGCAAACGACTGATAGGTGCCTCAAATAGGATTCAAGTGTTTCAGATAGTGAAACCATTCTCTGTTTCCACGAAGCTAGATAAGCTACATGATTCTTTGTAATGCTCTCCAGTTCCATGATTCTATAATGAAGTTTGACATACAGTTACCAGTCTAACAAAATGATGGAGCATCATTTAGCAGCAATAAGAACACTGGGTTAATGGTCTTCCTGTCTGGGAGTCAGATAAGACTTAAGATTTGTCATGTACTCTAGCTTAATTGACTATTTTTATGGCATATAGTAGTCTTTGATGTCATTGAAATGAATGAGACCTACCGTTCTGAATCCTCTGTGCCTTTGTTTATGCTGGGGGTACCCTTCTAAAGATGTTTATTTGCCTCTAAAATCCTCCTTTGGCTCAAAGCCACATTCTTCAAAGTCAAGTGCAAATATATATCTTCAGTGGAGGCATTTGGAAGCTCCAAGTAGGATTAAGTCCTTGCTTATTTCTATGAAAGGCTATTTTTAAGATGGTTCCTGGTGATACTTACTTCCTGGTATCTTTGCTGTGACTTCTAATGGTGACCCTCATTAGGAAACTCCTAGTAGTTTAGCGTAGCATGTTTCTGGGTGTTTGCACGTATTTTTCCCGAAGATAGCTGATATTAGGTCAGCATACTGAGAGGGAAAGAGCTACCCTGAATGTGCAATTGACCATCAAGCAGGCTTGCAGCCCCAAAGGAATGAAAGGGAAAGGAGGAGGAAGTCTGCTGGCACTTGAAAATCTCCATTTTCCTTGAGCAGGTGTATGTTTTCTACTGCCATTGCCTATGGGTATCGGATTCCAAGTTCTTCAGCATTTGAACTCAGAAATACCAGCAGCATTCTGGGATGCTCCCAGTCATTCATTCTCAGACCAGTGTCACATTGCTGATTCATCCTATTTCAGTGGCTTCCTACTTCAGAGCAGCTCTAGATTCCTTCACTTTTCACTGTGCTTATGGACACTGTGGACTCTGCCACTGCTGATCCTGAAAGCTTAACAAATCTCCTTGAAAATCTAAATCTAGATCTACACCATCGCTATTCTGTATCTGTATCCATATTCATATCTTTCTATATCTATATCAATCATATGATGAAAATATATGATGAATACTTAAATTTACAACACATTAAAATAAAAGGCATACTGCCATTAATCCTCTTCAAATTTCTCCCCATCACGTTGAACATAATTCCCATCATCCTTGCCAGGTTCTGAAGCAGTTCTGCAAGTTCTCTTTCATGTCTTTACAAGATGTGATCAGAAATTCCCTGCATGCTGCTCCTGAGAGTCATCTGGGGGAGGCAGGCTCATAATACATTACAGTGTGTCCTCATTTACCTCTGTCACCAGATTTAGCACTGTGCAAATTCTGGCTCTTCTCCAAATCACAAATCACGATGAATAATAAATATGTTTAATGGATTCAGCACATAGACACAGCAATGACAGCACAACTAAAGACACAAAAGAGGACTTCCACACTTGCTTCAGAAACTGGCAAAACCTACAGGATAAAAGTGTCTGAAGTAAGGACTCCTGTTTAGAGGCGAGTAAATGGCAATGTGTCTTTTACTGTAACAATATTTTAATTTAAACTTTCACAATATCGTTTGTCACTGTTCACATATATAATCTATTGAGTCTCTTCCTCTAGAGAACCTTAACCAATACATTTGTTCTTGTGTATTCTCCGCCCTTGAATGTAAATGCTTTGATTCAAATGAAAACATTATAGTAGAAGTGGACTATTGCTTCTGAGATGGGAGCAAATATATTTTGTCTTTTCTCTTGCAATCCAGTATTCAATGTCTTTCAGAAACATCAATTTGGGAAACTGATGTACTGGTAATAGCCATAAGGCGAAGACAACATGGGAAGGAAGTGATGTCTCCAGAAATCAGCTAGTAAGAACTCTGCAGCCTGTAAGACGCAAGCATATGAGTGCGTCCATATAGCGCCTCCCCCAGAAGCCTTGATGTGACTATAATGACTACAGTCTCAGTGCAGTCCTTGATTTTAGGCTTAGCAGAATCCCAGGACCAGAAGAACCAGCTGAGTTCTGCTTGCATTTTTGCCTCACAGAAATCACTAGGTAATAAATGTTGGGTTGCTATAAGTCGCTAATTTGGGGGCTAATTTTTCTTACACATCAGTCAATAGCAAATTTAGTCTATATACTACCAATATGCATGATACTCTTAGGGTTGTATACTAAATTTGGGACATTTGAAAGTCATCTTTAAGTCTATTGTGCAGATCTGGTAACCTCAGGGATCAGTCCACTATAAGGAGTTATCATGTGGTGAGCAAAGGAAAGGAGATAATCCCAAGATCTTGCTAGAGAAAACATACCTTCGTGCAGACTGGCAAATAGAAAAGGATTTTCTTTCATTTCAGGGGTAAGTGACAAACATATAGAATTTTAACAGTTGATTACTGATGCAGGACAATCCTGGTTCCTTACTCCACAGCTAACAAATATGTATAGGTTGGAAGATACAGTGTGTCAATTTGAGAAGTCTAAAACCTTAAGCAAGTAACTCAGCAGTTATAAATCCTAGTGCACAGAGGACATGCCCTTATGTCTCTAGAATGTTGTCATTGTGTCAACTTGAGAAATTTAGAAGTTTAGCTAAGGGACACAGCAGGGGTCAGGGTCCTCACTTTGTAAACATTCTGAGACTGTACAAGAGGAAGGCACAGAGATGGTGTGAGAGCTACATCCACCCTGGAGAGGGTGTAGCTTGCATGCAATATAAGAGAGGAAAGGAGGCCTGCTTTCTGCCTTTTGCTTTTGCTGCTTTTGCTGTCTTCTGCTACCTTGAACTGTTGCCCCTCTGTCACACCACCCTCTCATGAAGCCATCTCTTTATATACTGAAACCTCCACAAACTGTGAACTAAATGAACCTTTCCTTCCTTAATTTCAGACATCGGATATTTTGTCCCAGCAATAAGAGAAAAGTAGCTAAAACAATACGCTTAAAAGTTGAGGTATATTTTTTGCTATTATTTCCCAGAATCAAACCTAATTAAAATGCATAATGCTCTTTTTTTTTAAATGAACAAATTAAGTTTTAAATTTGAAATTTACTGATCAGATAAACTCTTGAAAATTTAATTTCTGCACCTGGTAATAGTTAGCTCATTGTTTGGGAGATAATAAATTATCATTGAATAATGAATGAATGATATTATGATATACATATAGGCTGGATTTAATTTCAGCTGCAGAAACACATATAAATGTGATTGTGAGACCAAGTTTCTAATCCACAAAATCATAGGGTTAAGTCAAGAGAAATTATTTCTTATCCAGATGGCAACGTTAAAATGTATTCAGATCTTCTAGAAATTTACAAAATTATATTTACTGTAACCTATTATAAACTCTTCTCTAAGATCATTTATTAACTTTTTAGAGGCAAAGTGGCCAACATTAAGACTTCTCATTCAGTATATGTGCATGTACATGTGTGATGAGTGTAAATATATGTATGTATATTTCTTTTCTTGACTCTAAAATACTCAGTTTTCTTGATGCTATAATGGGAATAGTCTTCTCCCAGATTATGTCTTAGTATTAAATAATAAAATGTACATAAATCTTCCAGCACCATGAAACATAAAGTGATAATACTAAGCTCAATGTCTCCTATAATGAAGGCTAAGAAAAACTTCCATTATATATTATATAATATTATATATAATTATTAATATATAATATTATATGTAATTATTATATATTATGCATAACTAATATATATTATTATATAACTATATATTATATAAATATATATAACCATTATATATATTATTCTATATAGCTGTTTTATATATATATACTATTGTATATAGTATATAATAATTCCATATGTATATATATGGAGTTCTTTATAATTTAAATGCATAATACTTTCTAGGAAAAAGGAAAAATTTAAGAAATTGTAATATGTCCACAAAATGGACATAAGTATCATTGAAGTTATCTCTCTAAGGAACATTTACAGCTATAAATGTATTTGCTGAGTGATATGGATTGGGCCTAGATGTTCCTTCAAAGCCTCATTCAGACACAGGGATTGGATTCAAGAGTTTGAGAGTGATTCATGGTGCAATCCTGGATTCTGTGTTTGAGTGTTACACTCACCCTGGGGCATGTAGCCTGCATAAAATATAAGGGAGGGAAAGAGAATTTCTCTCTCTTCCTTTCTCCCCTCCCCCAAACCTTTGGCTTTTATTGTTTTTGCTGTTTTCTACTGCCAGGAACTGTTGCCCTGTGCCACACCACCCTGCCTTGGAGTCAACTGATTGTGGACTGAAACCTCCACAAACTGTCAGCTAAATAAACCTTTCCTTCCATAATGTTGGGCATCAGATATTTTGCCTCAGCAGTGATAGAAAAGTAATTAGGACACTGAGTTAAATCAGATTAGCTACAGCAGACTTTATGCAGCATAGTAATACTGTATACAATTATGTAAAATTAAATAAAAATTATACATTCACACATCACACATACAATAGCATACACATATAATTTGCATTCATATAAACTTTATATATACATATAGTACATACATTATAAATAAATCTATTAACATATATCCATATTTATATAACAGTACCAAGAAATCATGTACCAAAATAGTACAAAGTCTGAGTAGTGTGATTTTGCAGGAATTTTATTTTTCTATGTGTCATTGTATAGTAGTTTCAAATTTTTGTACTTTATATACAGCACTTTTATACTGAGCAACAATCATTACTTGCAAGTTAAAATTAGTTGAGATGAGCCTCCAAATAGCAACAAAAGCCAGTTCTCTGGATGGAGGACCTCACTGAGTCCACCAGAAAGCTTACGTGTCCTGGAGGTTTTCGCTCTGGTGGGCAAGGTGAGTACCATCGGGCACATTAATGATGATCCAGACACACTCCTGGAACAGGCTGCTTGCACTTTTAGACCAAGTAAAGTTGTGGCATGGTTTCCTGTTCCTTACAGGATTTTTCTCTTGTATGTTCCTACCCTGTAATACCATCACTTCCTAAGAAATGAGTAACACATCTAACAATTATCTTTGCTATGGGAAGAAATTACACATACATTCAGAATACACAGAGGCCTCCTCTCCCATCATAGTTGCTCAATATTTATTATGCATCTATTTCTTCCCTCCCCCTGTCTCTCTGGGATCTGATCATTTTCCTTTATAACATTTTTTTAAAGATATTTTCTTCCTCTGATCTTCTAAGATTCCAAACAGATTCTTCTATGTACTATTAGCCATTGTGAATATCAGATGTTCTAGGAAAGGGTAGTATCTAATAAATGTCTGGTTTATTAGGAAAATATGTAAGCAAAAATGAAAAAAATAAATAGAAGTTCAATAATTTTTAGAGACATAAACAAATCTTTGGCTGTGCTAAAATACAATTTTCTATACAATTTTCTTTTGCTTAAAGCTTTTTTCATGAACTGAAAACCATGTAAATTGGAAGTGTCATTATAAATTTCCATGCATTGGATATAAACAGCAATTCTCATATTCACTCTTTTTTATCTAAAGAGGCTCACGAAATATAAAGAGATTAGAATAAAACTGTATTAATTATAGTAATATAGAATATTTAATTTGAATTTAATGATGGCTTCCTTAAACGGCATAGACATTACCAGTTATGGGTTAGAAGAGTTGAATTTCCTTTCAGGGACATTTCCAATCATTCGGGGACTATCCTGGGAGGGGTAACTATATGCAAACCAGTGGCATAGCACTGGGCGTATTTCTGTGAAAGAGGTGCAGCTCTATCAGCATGGTGCTTCCCTCATGGCACAATAAGACAACAATCACAGAGCCCACAATATCACATGACCTCCACATGGGTTCTCTGGACAAAGGACAAAGAGAGTTGATGTAAAGAGGAATCAACAAGGACATTCCGTTATCCGGGTTGGCCAAAGAATGGTTCTTTACAAGGATGTGAAGCGATGATGTGAATACTGACTTAGTGAGTCCAAGGTCTCACAGTAAAGACACTGGATTTTTTGCTTTCTTTTAAAAAGATAATTCAGAATTGGTGGTGCATGCTTGTAACTCCAGCACTTCAGGAGACTAACGCAGAAAGGTTATCAATTTGCGATGCCTGAAGACTTAGCATGACCCTAACTCAAAATAAAATTTTAAAAGTTCTGAAGGTGGAGCTCAAAGTAAAGCACTCGGGAGGCAGGTACAAAGCCCTAGGTTCAATACTCAATGTGAAAAACAAACAAACAAACAAACAAACAAAAAAAACTACACCAAGCCTATATAGAGAATGACTTTGGAAACGTTGAAGAGTTGAAGATAAGAGCCTTGTAGTAGAAGTTATTTGAGAGAGAATGAGTTGTAGACAACACACAGTGGGTTTCAAGCGCTTTTTAAAACTTATATGTTTATAAAGGTCATGATAAGTTACTCGGATATTGCTTTAGCTGCATCGAGGATTCACTGGGTGGAGGGTGTTACACAAGATTATAATGGCCATACATAGGATTTTAGCTGCTGCACAGAAAAAAATAAAGAAAAATGAGGATGGAAATAGGTATCCAGCCAGGGCTGGAATATGTGAACATGTCTGAGGGTTCCTATCTTAGGGCTGAAATATGTGAATATGTCTGAGGGTTCCTATCTTAGGGCTAGAATATATGAACATGTCTGAGGGTTCCTATCTTAGGGCTGGAATATCTGAACATGTCTGAGGGTTCCTATCTTAAGGCTGTAATATGTGAATATGTCTGAGGGTCACTATCTTAGGTGTGTCTCAGTGGCAGAGCACTTTCCTAGTATGTGCAATGCCCTGGGTTTGATCCATAGTACTGTAAATAAATAAATAAGTACATGAATAAATAAATGACTAAATAAACAAACATCTTTAAATCACAAAATTAGAAGATAAAATGCACATTGATATTCATTGTCTACAAATTTTAGAGTGACTTTGCTTTTTAATGTTTTTATTATAACTTCTTTGTTCATACTGTGAATTTTACTATTGACTAATAGCCTTCATAAAGAGTGTCCATGCTCCCACACAGTACAGAAGTCTCAAGATAAATAGGAATGGAAAATAAAATAATTAGTTCCTTTCAATAAATAGCTAAACAAGCAAAGGACTTACTATTCAAATGACTCAGTCAAAGTCACCATCTGGAACTACCTACAAAGAGAGATATGACCAGGACACAAGCCTTCTGACTCCTAGCCTAATGCTCTTCCAATATCCTGTTCTGTCTCGTCTATATTTAGAAATAGCTCAGAGGCTCCTTCTAAATAAAACAATATCTGGTCCTAACCTTTCCATTATATTGTGTTACCATCTGTTCTTCCTGACAGTTATAGATCTTTAAATATTTCCCATGGCTTAGAACATCTTCCCAAAGCAAGGTCTTAAGGTTTCCTTGGAAAATTTTTTTTAGGAAGAATGAGAGTTTGGAAGCCCAATTCAAATGTGTAAAAGATGGAGGCTTAGCAGGCATTCCAAGTCACTTGGCAAACAGAACCCTTCTCTATAAGCAGTGGCACATTTGTGGGTTTTGCATAGATGAATGGTCCACAGATGCAACCGACTTCAACAGAAAGTGAATTCTCTTTAACCTCTACTCCCTGTATCCAACACTGCTCTTGAATAAATCTTCCACATAGTCACCTTGGTCCTTCTTTAGGCTCACTTCTTCACATTCCCCTCTTTAACAAAGACACATCAATCTTACATTGTAGGAAATATGTCACCCATTATTAATTGCTCAATAAAGGCTTATCCACAAATAAGACAACTAGACCAATAATACAGGAAAGATACGGAGTTCAATTACAGACTGTGATATAGCACCAAGTACAATTTTTCTAGAGAAGAGTATACAGTAAAGGAAAGATATGTCATAATATAGGGTCTCTTTTATCCGAACTGTGTACAGTGCAGTGGCATGGGTCAGGGAAAAAGAAAATATTCTGTATATTTAAATTGTGTTGCTAATCTAAAATAGCAGCACTCAAGTTCTTCCTTTTAGAGTTAGGATTGGTCCTAGAATCCAATGTCAACTCTACTGAAATCCTTAAAAGTCTGAAGTATTTCATAGACAGTAGGTTCCATTAATGATTGCTTTGCTATTTATTTATTCAACAAACTGGGTGCACATAGCATAAACTGTGAAAGGCTTGCAATAAATATATGCTGATGAATTAACTAATGATTTGACAGAGGACTAATTGTACACATTGATTTTGTGACTGGGACAAGATACATATTCTCAAGCTTCAGTGTTTTTGTTTGTATAATGGAACCATAAAATAATCTGGTTGTTACAAGAATTAGCCATGACAGTGAATGCAAATAATTTAGCATAATGTTGGCATATTAAAAATGCTTAATGAAGAGATGCTGCTGGATTTTGTTAGGTTTTTTTTTTTAATGATCATAATTTGAATTTATAGGATTTAGCTACTTGTTAAAGTAGTTCAGTAATTTACTGACATAGCAACCTGCAGAGTTGAAGAAAGAGAATATCCATATGGGAAACTACACAAGTGATGAAAACATGACATTTTTTTGAGTTTGAACGATGTTGAAAAAAATGGTCCCTCAAGAAATACAGTTCCACTGATTCTGCTGCATCAGATTCAAGAGAATTACTTACTCCATCTTTATCCTAGGAAGAAGCTTTTTACCTGCCTTCCTTCAGTGAAGCCAACAAAGGAGCAGTAGACTCAACCTTCCTCCAACTATAAGATTTTGGAGTGATTGGAAAGTCAGGAAAACAGAGCTGGGGTCTAAAAGAAAGCAAAAGAGACCTCAAAGCCTCAATAATAAAGCTGGTCTAACATGAACCTTTGCATCCTACATGAATCTGATTGCTCTAATTTCAGATAACCAAGCCTCCTAAACACATGTGTGAATCAGGAGCAAGATTAACCTGAGGGAAGGCAGTGGTCAGGCACTTCAGTAGAGCTACAGAGCCCAGGATAACAGTACAAACGCAGGCAACACATGATGTGAGCAAATATTTTTAAGTTACAAATCAAGCTAACCAACTGTGAAATAAAATGTTTTCAAGCCTCTTATTTTGACAAATGTCCCTTCATATTAACCTAGAATGCCAGTTTTAAGTATAGAATTCTCAGGTTCTTCTGAAATAAGGGAAAACTCTTAGGGTCAATGGAGGGAAAGTAGAACTGTCTCCATTTCACCTTGTACCTTTCCTTTCTTGTATTATCATGAGGTGTGCACAATAGCTGGGTGTACTAATGCAGTGCCGTGTGTATAGAGTTACTCCAGCTCACTAATTCAAATTACTTCCATATCTTTCTGCAAGACCCATGCAAACAGCTGCTTTTGGCTCTGGGGTGAATGTGGAGAAACACCTAACAGTAGTGAGGAGCTAGTGCATGCCCCAAAGGATGATTACCATCTACAATGTTCTTGATATTTGGAAAGTTATCTAGAATCAGGGCATGGGCTCTAACTCAGCACATGATGTCCGCTGCAAGACGGGCTGAGTCATAACAAAAGAACAGGCTCTTCCAAACCATAAACCTAGCAGAGGAGCTAGTCTTGTCCATTTCTCAGGTCAATCTAATCTGCACTTGTGAGCACAAAACATAGAAGAAAGAAAGCAAAAATAGCACAGTTTAAGAAAATCTCATATTGTTATACCCCAAGTACACATTTAACAAAGTAAGAGAAAACAAGAAAATGAATTACATGACATAGTGTGACCAATCGTACACTGTGTTTCTGTTCACGTCCTCATTTTCTTTTGCTTTCCTACAGTTTATTTTTATCTCTCTGGTTTAATGCAGTAACATAGAGGACAATGGATATGACTCCTGGAAATCCATGTTTCAATATATGAAACAAAAAAAGAATAGAAACTGTTGTCCCAAATTGGGCATTTAAAGCCAGTAAAATTCCAGGTAGAGTAAGATCTATCTGTCACCCCACTTCTATACTTTCAAATATTTACTCAAATACTAACTTACAAAAAAAATCTTAGCCAATGTGGATATGAATAGATTTAGAAATCTGTGCATTTTAGTCTGCAGTTTACCATTAATTAGCTATGTCAGTGCTCATCTCTCTAGTTGGATCTCATCTATACAAGACAGAATTTTTTCAGCAAGACCTAAGATTTAGTATTTCACAAAGGTCCTGACAATTCTTATTTGTAAGACAGAGCTTTTCATCAACTGTAAATAATAATAATCATAAGAATGACATATTTTTCTAAGAATAAGCAAATATTTTTAAGCTATGCCACTCTCACAAATAATACATGGAACGACTACTCACAAAATAATGCACTGGATAATGTGGATGGACAGACTAAAAATATGTGCTGCAATTTCTCTCCAGTCTAATTTAATGGATATTTTGTCTGTTTATAAAATTATATTACAATGAATCAAATATAAATTAGCCAACATTAAAGACAAACTGCAGCATCACTGCTCATCTGCTCATTTGCCTTTATTTTCTTTCATCTTATTTTCTCGCTTCAAAGCAGTAAAGTCAATGATAAAGAAACTGTGATCACTGAGATGTGTCTGTTGTTTTAACTGTGCTAGAGAACAACAGAAGCCATGACAAGGAGATGTAACGGGGGAAGAAGGAGAAAGAACATACCTATATGGCCTAGTAACTCCCCATCTGACTGAGAGCTTCTTAACCAATAAATTCCAATAAAAGATCATTTCATCACCATGAATTTTACTCTACATTTTGACTCCAAGCTGACTGAAAAGCTTGGTATTTGGTTTGGAATCAGAACCTTTGGTTATCCCTTTACTCTTATGATTGATATATATGCTCTAAGACTTAAATCTAAGTTTTGGCCTGGATCACAGGCCTATGGTCTTACACTTTCTCAGAGGTGAATTTATATTCCTTAATGACAATTTTTTAAATGTTCATAGGAGAATGACTAATTTATCCTTAAAAAAGGCATCATGAATCTTAGCTGTATTCCCTGACCCTCTGGAAAGAAGCCTCTATGACCATTTAAGACTCAGTCGAAGAAAGGCCTGTAGAGCATGTAAGTACCTGTGATGATTTACAATAAACCATCACTACTATTATCCAGTCCTTAACAGAATATTGCTGTTCCTGTGTTGGTAGAATTCTTATCTCATTCACATGTCCTCAATGTACTCAGCATTTAATCTTATTAGAAAAATAATCCTGTGGTGTTATAATTATTGATGCTCATTAATGCCCATTTTTTTGAATGAGACATGATTCTATAGAGTAGAGGTGAGAACTTTCATCTTAGTGACTATAAGACTTAGTTTAATATTTATGACATAATAGAAGCTCATTATATATTTGTGAAACCAGGTAATAAATGAATCATTGAGAGATTATGAGTTTTTGAGACTATCATTAGGATAAATAAGCTCGCTTTGTATAGCTTGGGGAATTTCACCAAAGGATAACTAGATTGAAACTTCTAGATTGTCCTCTGTAATGAGAACATGAGTCTCTTTAGTGTTGAGTGCTTAAAATGACAAGACATTATGGAATATTGGAGACATCTACACTGATTTGGCAGTTATCACTGTGTGTTCTTAATCACATCTTTGTGACAAAAAGAGAAAGGGGTATTTCATATTTTCACAACAAGGACAATCCACCACTAACACTTTAAACCTAAGATTCATAAACACAACTTCTGCCATTTTACTTCAAATTCCACACTGCTGCAAGCTATACATCTTTGTACCACTTGCTAATGTCACAAAGCAGATGGAGAGAAGTACCGTATTATTAGAATGATTGCAGAGTCTGGACTGCAATACTGGCTAATTTTGAAACTGAAGAGGCACTAGTAATAATTCACAGGGGCAACAGCTATAAATGAGGACCTTCCTAGGTAACCCTGAATGCAAGTTACCCTCTAATCTACTGTGTCTCATTGTTCTGCATCAGTGGATCTCAGTAGGATGAATGGGGCAGGATAGGACTGGGTGTTTGCTTCTCAGAAGGCATTTGGCTAGGGCTGGAGACGCTTTTTACTGTCACAAGTGTAGAGATTTGCTATTGGTGTCAAGGCAGAAAGTCTAGGGAGGGAGTTATGCATCATAGAGGACATACCACACCCCCTGAGAAAAGGAAAAGAATTTATCTATGCCATTGTGCTGCTGAGGACATGATTTATCCTCACTTAAATTAGGAAATGACTTTTGCAACTATTTTCCACACTACAATGTATCACCTATCTTTCTTTCTATGTCTTTCAACCCTCCCCATACACACAGCCACATGCTCTACCTCTACAAATAAATAATAAGAGGATAAAAAATACTAGATATAAATCTTACTTGTAGAGATATTAATTAGGACACACACACACACGTACTCTGCAGTAAACAACCTTTCTGTAGTCATTTAGTTAGCTAGCTAATTGTACTGGAAATTAAATTCAGGGTTTTCATACTAAGAACTTTCCAGGGTTTCTTTTTTAATTTGAGACAAGGTATTGATAAGCTGTCTAGGCTGGGTTTGAACTTAAAATCCTCCTGCCTCAGCCTCCCAGAGTGCTGTGATTACAGGCATATATCATCACAGACACATGTGTTTTATTTTTAAAAATAAGTTTGGAGGTATAATGATGGATTCACCAATAAAACTTAATGTACATGTCTTACCAATGCTACTGGATAATAAATAACTTCCATAGGGTGTAACTTCTGCAAGAGTAAAAACCTGTGTCTGGTTTGTCAATGAAAAACCATCACTTAGGGATGCACGTCACCTATAGTAGGTTCATGACGTATTTCTTTGTTAGAAAGAAATTTGTTTTGCTTTTGTTGTTTTTCTTCTTTACCTCAAACTTAGCAGATGAAAGTTTCTTATAGGAAAGAGCAATCTCTAGAAGAAATATGCCAGAATATAATTAACTGACATAGTTTACCTAAAATGAATAAGGTAGCAGAAAGTTTCCTCAGAATTATAAGAAATCTTTAAAAATAAGTTTTCAGAAATGTCTAGAAATTAAATGTCATAGCTTCTACCTTTTTAAAATATTTTTTGTGTGCTAAGTTGTAACTCTATACCATAAACTTCTCCTATTGAAAAGCTAAAACTTGTATCATGATTTAGTAAAATTCTAGTGTTGTGCATCCACTATCAGGATCTTTAAAGTCACCCCAAATTTTGTCTGGTGCTTAAGTTCTGCTGACCCTAACTCTTACCTCTCAACCATTATCTATATTCCTGTACCTTGACTCTCCAAGCCAATATGGAGTTATCCTTCCATAGAAAGGGACCATCAAAAGAAAATAAAAAATAATACTTTGCTTATCTCTTATTGCTTTGTTTCCTGTTCCAGGTTCAAGTCAACCACAGTAACCTGGGATTGAACGAAGGAGAAAGCGCAGAGCTGAGGCCAGGTCTAAGATGCAGGTGACCACTGCTTTTCTCAATGAGCTTTGCAGTGAGTAGATGGGTGTTTAGTTACTTTCCTCATTGTTGAGATGAAATATCCAACACCCAAAATTCAAGGGAGGAAAGGTTTATTTAGCTCAGTCTGTAGAGGTTTCAGTTCATAATTAGCTGGTTCCAAGGCAGGGTGGCACATGGCAAAGGGGCCACTATTCATGGTGGCAGAGGACAGCAAAAGCAACAGTGGGGTAGAAGACAAGCCTCCTTCTGTCCCTTATATGGTATCCAGTTTACCGAGATTAGGACGGTGCTAATCCAATCAGTGGACTGATCCAACAATCACCCACCCTTAATCCCGGCACCCCTAATCCTAGCTTTGCCCTACAAATCAATCACACACTCTAGATTCAGCCACTGCCACAAACGAAACAAAACAGAAAGTAAACAAACAAATAAAATCTTATGATCACATTAGGCTTTGGGGGACATCTACACACAAAACAGAACAGTGAGTGTGTAAGAGGAAAAATGAGAAGGGCTGCGCATTGAGACAACATTAAGTGAAATGAATCAGATAGACAAGCTTAAATATGTAAATAAAGAGAAAAATATAGGATAGATATAAGAAACACAGAGATAGATCTTGGTTAAAAAAAAAAAAACAGACCAAAAGATGAAGGGAGAGAGAAGGACAGGAGGAGACAGAAACAAAGAAAGAATTAAGATGCAGTTGTTAGATACATGTACCAACTTTCCATGAGGTATATTATCATTATGTACTGTAAACATGTACCATAAAAATATAAATTAAAATAAAACAAACAAAAAATAAAAAAACAATTGACTGAGATTTTATAAATCTAGCTGGTTGTGGTGGCACACTCCTGTAATCCCAGAACTTGGGAGGCTGAAGTTGGAGGATCACTGCAAGTTCAAAACCAGCCTGGGCTACAACGTGAGGGCATGACCACCCTGAACTGCACAATGAGACCCGATCTCAAAAAAAAAAAAAAGATTTCATAAGTCTGATTTCAAATGTATTAACAATGTCTTCAAGATAAGAAACTACAAATATCTTAATCTCTAAAATGTGTTATGATTCTTCTCTTTTATCGAATTACTATTACCCTTGCCTAAGATGCTTGCTATGTCTTCTGTCCACCAGTAACTTTATTTTTCCAGGCACAATCTAATTGATAACTCCTTAAAGTGGTCTTTTGTGATGTCAGCAAATCCTGGGTAATGTGAACTTCCTGTGCTTTTTTTTTTCATGATTTATTTTTTGTACTTTCAGACATATTCCCATAGTGACACAGTAACTGACCTCAAATGCATGAGTGAGCAAAACCAAGAGCAATCCATTTAGTAAACAATCCCACATAATGAGTCATGGTATAGTGACTCATTATGTGGGATTTCTTAGGCATTAGAAGCTAATTGATGAAGATTATCTGGTAGGATTATTACTTGTCCTGGGAAATGGATCAAAACCTAGTGTCAGTGGAACTTCAGTATTATCTCCCAAATAAACAGACTGCATGTGGTTGGAATGCTTAGAACAGAAATTCTCAGAAAAATATTCTCAAATTTAACTGTAGAAAGAACAAGTAACCATTAATAGGTAGAATAGCAGTGGTGATACTCCATTCCAATCAAAGGTATTTATTGCTTTTAGAATCTTAGTAGAATGAAACTACCATAGCAACATAATCGTATCTTATTATCAAGATCAGAGGGTGGATAAATGGGTACCCTAACTCTAAAGTATAAATCTACTAGAACTTTTTGTATAATATTTTATAGTTCTTTATACTGTCTCCTCAGTCAGTAATAAGATAGAAGTAATGTGCTTCGTGGGCACTGTGAGTTCAAAGCAGGGCCACCCTTCCCTGAAACTGACAAGAGAAGAAAGGTTAACTCCACTAAGAAAACAAATATGTTCCATTTCTGACATTGGAGTTGCCAGCAGAGAGGTGAACACAAGCTCTATGCCCAATTTAATATTCTTCTCTAAGTCAGTCTTCATCCCCTAAGGGAGAAATTAAATGCTTATCTAATTGCTTGTAGTGTCTAAAGGATCATGGCCAAAACCAGGAGCAGCAAATGACAAAAACAAACTGGAAATTTAGCAATACATTTCAGACTGGAATATTCTCTTCTTTATTAATGGATAAAGTTCTGAAAAAAAATAATGGCATTTTCTTACTGAGTAAGAAAACTATGAATGTTGCCTAAATTTAGAAGAACTTTTTTTTGTAACTCATTTTATTTTTCATAGTTTTCATTTTTTTATCACTACATGTTTACTGCTAAGTTCCAGTGATGGACACAGCCAGGTATACATCAGAGTGGTCTCCTCCAAGAGACTCCTATCTCTTGTCTGTTGCGACACAACACACAGGACAGGAAGGAAGAATACAGGAGCCACAAAGAGCAAACCAATTGCATTTGACTGAACACACAAGAATTTTAAAAAGGGTTTTAATGGTTGATATAGAGTAAAAGTGAAACCATTAAACTCCACACCCTCTGTGAGGTGGACAAGACGTACCTTGATACTGAGTGGCCACCAGAGAAAAATCTAGAACCTTCCCTGATCTCAACAGTTTAGTGAGAAGTGACCAGTGTGCACAGCCACCATAACCAATTCCCATATATAGATTCTTGACAGGAGATTACCCAGATTCTCCCACCATGGGTATCATTTTGTGAAAGAAGAAAGGGATGGAGTCAGGTCTTCATTGTCAAGGGCCCAGGAGTCTGACAAAGACTGCAAAAAACAATATATCAGTGTACGCTTGATGAAAAAGCCCTTCTTCCACATGTCGCCAAACCAACATCTGTGCCAGCACACTAGCCCTACACTGTAGTCCACTTCCCAGGGAGCCCCACCTCAATTCACCTCCCAGATTTAGAGACAAATAAGGATGAACTTCCAGGCCGCTCTCAGATGAGTCCCTTGCCCACCAACTGTGCTTCATACAACTAAAAACTCTCCAGGCACCTCACACTCTTCCTGGGAATGGACTTATTGACTAAATTTAGAACTCTTATAACCTTCACACCTGAAAGACCTATTCCTGATTCTCAGTTCCCAGGAAAAACTAATTCTGTCAGTCACAATCCCCTCAGAAGGAGAATGAAAATTACATACAGTGGGTAGAAAAGAACTGAATCCTCCAATGATGTTGGAGGCATATCCAGAGATGTAAGCCAAAAAGTTCCCACCCAGACTGGCCAAAATTGGGCCCCATCCTTGGTGGAGCTCAAAGCAGGAACAATCCCTACCAGTTGTGACAATATCCTATATCTACGGAAACACAGATCAGAATCCTGGAGCACAGCAACCAACTGAAGAAGGCGTGTGTTTTTGACTTTTTTCATTTAATATAATGATCCCTAATTGTACCCATTGCCATAAACATAAGTTCAAGAAAAGAGTACTAAATTCTCAGAAGATGGCTGGTAAAATTAGGAGGGTTACAAAGACATAAGTTTTCTTTGTCTCCTTTTCTGCCTTCAAAATGATGGAGAAAAAGACAGGTCGTAGTTAAAGCAAACATTATACCTTTGCAACTCCCAGAATATTATCAACTATCCTCTAAAAAGTCAGTACTTTTTTCTTGAACATAGGTTTGGACTAAATCAGTAATAATCTCTATCTCTTAAATTTTGTATCTATACCAAAAACACATAAATAAATGTGCCAACCCTTGCACAGAATAACTCGGTGAAATGTTTCATCTTTACCATGGAGCACAGATGTAGATTCCCCATTAAAAGGCAAATCCTCAATTTTCAAATCTTGAATGGCTCAGTACTTCAAAAATAATTGCAGTTGATGAAATTCAGGACATTGATAAGCATCTAATTCAAAAATCTTAACTGAAATAAACAGGATTTTCATTTGATGCTGAATTGGATAAATGTGCATTCACTTTAAATCCTTGCCTCTCAATATTTTGTTTTGAAGTAGTTAAACCAGTTTTGATAGCTACCTTACATGCAGTAATACTGTTTCTCTTTGTTAAATGAACTATTTCAGATGTATTATTGCTACTTAAATATGACCTTGTCCTCCCTGACTGTTCCTGTGAATCATTTTGCAAGCAAGCAATAGCGATATTTTTCTAAACTTTTACCTCTTTGCACATCAGGTCTAGTCTTTTCTGTTTTCATCCCTTTCAGGTTTTTATCTTTTCTCCTTTCTGAAACCATTTTCTTTGGGGCATGAGAAATGTGCTGGAGGAAGCCTAATTAGCTAATTAGACTAACCACAAACTGCCCCCATCAAATGGTAACACGTTCATCTATGTTAACTGTTGAAAATTGTAACTCAGTGCAATTCTGTGGGAATTTATTTTCTGTAAAAGTCAAGTTCTTTTTTGATGATTAAAGCACCAACATGGAACTGAATCATACTATTTCATTAAAAATAAGTCTAACAATATGGGTGTTTTCCATTAATACCGCTGTCTTCAAGGACTATCAGCTGAGATGGCTTTTTGTATTTAAACCCCCCTTACATTCTTGGGAGGGCTAGAGCTCATTCTGTTCATGTGTTTCTGTTTGGTCAATATTAATTTTGCCCCTTTTACACCGTGCCCTGTTTATAAGAATGATATATCACCTTACTATACAACATGATCAATTTTAATTGTGTTTAAATGAAACAAAAAATTAAATATGCAAAAACTGGAATTTCCCTGAAAAATCTATGGATGCATGGGAATGCCAAAAAGCAAACTAACTTTGTCAACAATCAGAAAGAGCTTAGAAAAAAATTGTACCCCATGTACTTACTAGGATTTTAGATAGCTATAAAAATGAGTACAGATTATGCAAGAAGATCTTGGAAAGAGCATTTCTGTCCATCACCAGACAAATGGACAAGGAAAACACAGTATCTATACTTAATGGAGGACTACTCTGCCTTAAAAAGGGTAAACTTGAGGCATTCTTAGGTAAATGGATGCACCTTCTAAACATAATGTTAAGTCAAATAGGTCAGACACACAAAGTAAAAATCACATGATTTTTCTTCTATGAAAAACTCAGAATCTATATTTTCTATCCATAATATCTGTATTTTATCATATATATCTATATCTATAAAGAGAGAAAAAGAATCTAGAAGGTAGTAAATAGCAATGAGAAATAGCAAATAATTTCCCCAGTTACCTATTCTGTTGTTTCTAACTATTTTAATATATGTGCTAATTTGTTTCATTTATATTACCAGTTTCTCTCAGTTCATTGAAAAGAAAATTCTGTGCTATCATCTGTTCACTACATCTTTGTAAGAGAGAGTAGTTTTTGTGTATGTGTTGTGCCCTGAGTAACTACTTTGAAAATGATATACACTACATTAACTAGTGTGGCTCACTTATTATTTTGTGATGAAATTGTTTTATTTTTTCTTAAAATAATAAAAAGCAAACATTTAAAATGACACTTTTGATAGTTATCAATAAGTTAAAATAGAGTGAGGCATACATACTCTGCTCTCTTACTTTATAGTACATATGGAACCAGTGGTGTCTAATACGTTTTCATACTACTTGGGAAAAGCATAGCTAGTATGTTAACAGATCAGACATATGATGTGCAAGTGTGTGCTCTGGAACTGCAGACACCTTGGCATTGATACCTCATGCCAAAGTTAATGACAAAAACAAACTTACCCATGTTGCAAAAATATCAAGAAAAGAAGAAACCAAGTTTTAAAGTTAACAGTTTTTGAAATCTCGCTTTTTGAAGTTCTTTTGGACCATGTTTTCTCAGCCTTGGCACAAAACTATTGAAACTGTGGGCCTGGTAACTCTGTGAAGAGAGAAAGTCCTTCGGGTTGTGAGATGTTTGGAAGTATCCATAACCTTTACCCTCTAGGGCCATGATGGTGAAACCTTCCGGGGCCAAGTGCCTAAACTGTAACTTGAACCCCACTTATTTATTGCAAAGTGCCCACACTACAATTAAACCTGAATATTCAGCTGCCAATATGATGCGTGGGCAATTTGCTCTCTGTGGCACACATGCCATAGTTTTACCACCACTGCTTCAGGGCATCAGTAGTTTATGCCCTTCACTGCTGACAATTAAACTGTCTCCTGACCTTGCCAAATGTATTTTGGAAAGTAATACTTCTCCCAGTTGAGAATTGCTGGTACAGAGTGCTACTATTTTGATGACAATATTTTTTTCTTCTCTGGTAGTAATAACTGATCCCACTGTCTCAAAAGTAAATGAATCATTGTGAAGAAGTCAAAACAACTACTAGTTATCTTGTCTTTCATTTCCTAAAATTTTGAGTGTCAGAATGTAGAAATAAATTATTTTTAGATTCAATGAACAAAACATATGCAAAGGAAATAAAATTCAGGGATGTGGCTACAAAAGTAGATGAAGGAAATATGAAGGAAGAAAAATTCATGCCTACTGAAATGTAGATTATTTTGAAGAGATGGGAAAAATGGAACCAGGGGTCAGAAAAATAGCTGGGTTCCAGTGCAGAAGGGATGCCAGGTACTGGCCCTGCCCTGGAGACCAAACAACACTAAGCAAGGCATGGGTACAGCTGGTGGTCAGCAGATCAGACAGCACGAAGCTTGTAAGCAGAATTTTAGGAAATAAATAACTCTCAGAGACAGCAGAGGGAACGAGGGCTGAGAATATGATCGTTTTGGCAATGACCTCTGTTTCCTAGAAGGATAGCTCTCCTTGCCCACTGTACCATACTCTGGTACCTCCTAAAAATGCCAGAGGGTCAGCTCACTGCACTACTGGAGAGAGAACACAGGAAAGATACCATTCATTTCTATGAAGTTGAACAAGTAGCAGCACAATGGGTTTTTCAGTGAGAAAGTAACATTTATATGTACTGACTATATAAAGTATATAGACGTAATGACTTTGAATTTGTGGGCTGATATGTTATTATCACTTAGCTGTCACTTGCACCAAATTCTGAGATATATTTTTATAGCCCATTTTAAAGAGAAGCAGGTTGAGTCTAATCAAGTTTAAATGATTTGTTCAAGATCACAAATTTTCACTTAAGTAGCAAATGGCTATTGTGTTCTTACTGGCAAAGTTAATTGAACAAAAACCAGGTCTGCAGAATCCCTGAGTATACAAAACTAGTTAAGTCTCATCGGTAACCTTAAAATTGCTTGAATCGCAAACATAAGCCAAACTTCATTTGAGTTGTTTTTCCTGAATGACTACAAACAGAATTTAAACTCAATATTCAGAAATGGACAAGTCACTTATATAACTAGGATCCTCTCCACAGAACAAACCAAATAAAGTAACTATAAAACCATAGCCAAATATTTCCTTTGTTTTATATCTGTGTCGGTCCTGAACAAACTTCCCTCTTCAATTCCCTTGGCACAACTGCTCAATCAGTTCTGGTGTGCAGCTGCTCAACTTGTGAGTTAGTGCTTACTCAAAAAAATCCTTAGAATCTGTACTGTGTCTCAGTTTGCCACTTTCACCACTGCACGGTAGACGCTTTGCAGACTGGCAGTACAATGATCAGTCAACCCCAATCAACTCGTACTTGTTAAACAATTAACTAATTGCACAATTACTTGTAAATGGAGATTGGAACAAGTGCCAAGAAGCAGTAGCAAGTGCCACAATAGCCCAGACTGGGACAATGATATCAAGTGGAAGAGATTTTTTCTGGGAAGGGATAAACTGGAGTTATCCGGTGCTGTGATTCCCAAATATTGTGTGTATCCAATCACCTGCAGAGCTGAGCTTCATTCCTAGAATTTCTAATAGATCTTGGATGAGGCTGAGAACTCAAATAATAACAAATTTCCACGTAATCAGTGGCCACTGATGCTGCTATTCTGGAAATTAGACTTTGAGAATTGCAGAATTTTCCAAATAACTCAAACGCTGTCGGCACAAAACCTCTGAAAAGAAGAATCAAGGTCATTCTATGCTCTTAAAACACCATACTAGAATGTATTTATGGTTTTTACAGATGTGCAAATGATAAGTGAAAATTCAGGAAGTGGCTCAGTTACTTCTAGTAAGTCCATGCACGGGAAGCAACATGTAGGCCTCCAAACTTTCAGCCAGGCCATCTCCGTCCTCTTGAGTGTGTCCATCCTCTCCACCATCGCCACTCTGAGACCTACAGAATGCTTCCCTGGTTCTTATCCAGTGAAGACACCTGTAGTCCTGCTACTTAAAAGAAAGAAAAGCGAGCTGACTCTGCCTGGTAGAGCTTGTTTCTGGTTGAGAGTATGCTGACTATTTTAAGCAATGCTTCAGGATATTCTTTCTCTTCTCTGAGACGGAGGACTTAATCTTACTGAAAACACATTCCTTCTCTCAAGAGTGCCCTTGAACTAATATAGCAGAAACTCTCACTCCAGTGGGGCTTTCTGATTTGCCTTTGAAGAGCCTGGGTTTACTAATCAATACAAATTACAATTTCTCATCTGGCAACTCAGCAAGCCAGGCACAGTTTCTGCGAGTTTATTATTCAGAGCCTGATCCCTCAGGACTGGCTGCACAGAGAGGCACTGTAGATAGAGATGCTATGCAAACGTATCACAGAAAAGAAGAGTGTATTTCAGGAGGACTTGACATAGAAATACTTATATTACCAGGAATGAAGTGTACTTTCTTAAGAGCAACATTGACTTACACAGCTTTGGAAAGAACTATTAAACATTATGCTTTAGGGCATAAGCTGATATCCTCTCCCAGCCAGGAGAGTATTTTCCTCTGTCCTGACATGCTCCCCTCTGCCCACATGCAGAGACACAATTTTCTATACATTCACAGTGAGTAATACAGAGAAAAGATAGAAACACCAAGACAGAGGGATGCAGTGATGTAGCAAAAAGTGCACTATCCTGATAGTTTAGATGTATTTCTTCCATTAAATTATTGCATAATTCTGTATGAACAGTTACCTACACTGGAATTCAGTTTCCCTGTATGCAAAATAAGATGATTCAAATATGATATTTTTAAGCCTTTCTGGACAGATATCTCCCATACATAAAAGAATAAAAAAAATGGATGGGGGTTTATTTTCATGTTTAAAACTTTCTTCCCCTCTCATAATAAGATTGAGAATTCTTCAGATTTTCTATAATATCCACACTATTGTTTAATTAAAATGGGAATCTCACAATGTCCTTCAGATTTATTTCAAATTTTAAAATAAGTGTGACTACAATGTAATTTTAGAAGAAGCTTCTATTTTGAAATATAAACATTACATTTGTCTCATTATGTGATGTCACTACCAAGGAGAAACAGGACACTTGCTGAGCCTTGGGAAGCACCCAGAGTATCTAGGTCACTTTCAGGGTCACAGTGCTTGACCAGGTTTATTTCCAGGCAAAACTTCCCCAACTCTCCTCCACCCACCCTCACCTCTATCCTCACAAAGTCAGTAGGAGAATGTAAGTTATTTTTTCGTTTAAATGTTACATCAAAAGAATAGGAGGATTTCATATCTATAGACACTGTTCTATGTGCCATACTGAACCAGGTGCATTACACAGATCATCTCATATAATCCTCATTACTTCCTCATCACAGAGTTTAAACAATGACTTTCATTTCGTAGATGAGGAAACAGAGGCCCAGAAACATGCATACCCTTTCCTGGGGGCACTAATTCATATTAAGACAGCTGTCATCTGATTCTAGTTTTCTTTGATAAAAGTCCTACATCAATTCTACTCCTCTGTGATGCTTCTTTAATTAATAGTCCAGAGGAAGAGCAGAAAACAAAGGATTATCACCAGCCTATGTATTGGTTAATGCTATGCAAACCATTTATATGTTCATCTTACTTAATTCTCCTAACAGGAAGTAGAAATTAGCAATACTATGTTTTATGATAAGAGGAGTTTTAGTAACATATTTGAGATCACACACTGAAGTTTTTAACCAAACTAGAATGTGAGCATAATTTGTCTAAAGTATCACCATCATCTGTTACTTAACATTTTATGATGCTTCCTATCATGAATGTATATGTTAGACAATTTTCTAAACATGTCATTTTCCCTCTCATTTTAAATATTCATGTTTTTAATAGCCATATTAGAAAACACATAAAGAAAATAATATTCATAACTGACCTGTATATGAAATATTTATTTTTAATACTCTTATATGTAAAAATTGCAATATATAAGAAAATTATAATAAACTTGACTGTATATTTTATTGAACTTTTTTTTACATAGTGAGTTTTAATGAATGCATCACTCATTTTCTTTCACACAGGTTTATCAGAGTTTATTCACTTCCATTTAATTAGCCATACATCGTTTATTTTCAATATTCTCCTGTGATAATGATGAATTGACTCTGGGATACGAGAACATCATTTATAGAGTGTGAAAAGGAGAAAGCTTATGTTTATTAAACTAAACCAAGGATAAAGTGTTGTGAATTCAAAAACATTAGGTATCACTTTCGAAAGCTCCCGGGAATGGTGATAATTCACTGGTATCAGGATGGCAGGGACTTAGATACTCGGCAGACTAGCTTGATGTAATATAAAAATATCATGAAAGTTCTTAGTAGTTCAACAGAGATTTTTCAAACGTGAGAAGAGAGACACTGCTATAAGAAATGTACTATAGCAGGGCATTGAAACCCCATGGGCAAGTCCAGGTTTCAAAGCCTATCAGTGTCCTTCAAATAAACCAACATCCCTGTGTGCCAGAGTATGCCTACTTCCCTCCTCCTCCTCTTTTCCTTCTCCACAACCACTATCTCCTCTGCTTAATCTGCAAACCCCATTCTGTCTCCTTCTCCAATTTCTTTTCTTAGTCTTCTTCCATTTGTTTTACCTGCAGAAATGTTCTTGTTTATAGGATCCATGGGGTATTTTAGTAATTAAACAGGCCAATATGTTTTGAAATATTAAGATATAATGTTATCTTCGCTCTGAATTTCTCTTTTCTTTCTCCTATTCAAATAACTGCCTTTGTGCTTCAAGGATTCCCAGGAGGTCCGCAGTAACAGTGAGAGAAATAGCCTATGTGCATTTTTGACTGTAATTTTCCAAAAAACCAAGATCATAGGGGAATATTAAGAACTTCCAAGGGTAGGTGGAAGGAAAGAAAGCTGTCTCTTAGAAGAAGCAGAATGACCCGCAGAAGCTGGGGGAAGGGGGTTATAACTATTAGCATCACAATAGCAATGATGAAAAGGAGATATCTTGGTGGTTGTGGAGTGCATTAGACTCCAGAAAATGGATGCCCAGACTTAGCAAATTTTTATGTTCCTATTGTAGCACCAAAACTGTTACCAGAACTAAAAGGACCATGGTTATGCGAAGTAGGCATCTTTCAGTTTTAGAGATGGATAAAAGATACCAACTGTACAGAATTGAATATCCTGGCTTAACATAAAAACTCTTCACCCATCTCAGAAACCTTTTTCTAAGAAAGAAAGTTCAATTTACTTCCTATTTCAGCAAAATGGAAACTCAGAATGACCTTGTTTATATAAAAATCTACCAGTTCTTATTCTTAGCAAATAAAAATCGAAAATGGATGCACCTTGAAACCATAATATTAAGTGAAATAAATCAGACACCCAAGTTTAAACGTTGTGTGGTTTCTCTTGAAAGAGGTACCCAAAATACAGCTAGAGAAATAAAAGACAGGTAATAGAAAACAGAGAGGTAGGACTTTTGCAAGAGGAAAAGGGACTACGAGATGGTGGGAAAAGGAGGGAAAGAATTTAGGTGTGTTATGTTAATGGACCAACTACCTCAGAGGAATACAATCATTGTGCACTATAAACATGTACCAATAAAAATATAATAAAAAATGAAATATGTTATCCCTAAACACAGTAATGAGTTATTTACAAAGGAAAGCTACAGGGCTGGGAGTGTAACTCAGAGGCTGACCAATTAGCCAGCATCTGCGATCCTCTGGACTTGATCTTACCCACAAAAACAAACAAAGAAATAAATAAATACAAAAATAAATAGTGGCATTACTTAATGTACCTAGGGGTTAGGATTTATACTTCTACATACATTAAAGAAAACATCATCACCTCAGAAATCACATTGGCCTTTATTATGCTTATATGAAGACACTTGGTACAACTGGACTCAGGATATTAAAAGAGTAATTAGTATTTGGTAACAGGTTTCTCTTCTGTTGGGCATTTTATGTATTTGACCTCATTCTCTGTCTTCAATTATCTGCAACACATTGGTCAACAAACAAAGCTTTAATCAAGAGACAAGTAAATTAAATATTCCAATATCACAGGGTTTGATATCATTTCCTGGATTCCCATCTAGAAGTGATTAGATTCTAGGTTCCTTGCAGAAGTCGTGCTTAAAGTGGGCTTTGGACAGAAAAGCTATGAGGGCTGTAGTTCCAACAAGGAAAAAAAAGATGTGTACAGTAAAATGCCTGCAGAATCATGCCTCTGTGATCCACTTGGCTCCAAACTGTAGAGGTTGGAATTCTTAGGGGGAATTGATGAAAAAAATGAAAAAAAAAGGAGGTGCTCCAAAACTCAGAAAGTAAGTACAATTACACAGACAAGATGCCACAGCAAAGACAGCATTTGATCTGCTCTAGTCTTTAGGATAAAATTCCAACCCCTCTGAGGTGCACCATTGAGTTAGTGTTTGTATTTCTAATTTTGTCTACTTCCACCTTAGTATGTCTTAATCTTAATCTCAGTTCTGAATCTTCCTCCTATATGTTGAAATGACTTCAAAAGACTATAAAACTCTGTTTTATCCACCAACAGACCTTTGCTTACTTGGGACAAGTTTCAGCTCAAATGTTCTTCCATAAAGGCCTTGCTGAGAACTTCAGTTTTCTACTTCTATTTTGCTACTCTGTGCCAAAGTACACTAATCTCATTTTACTGAGCAAATGTCCGCCACTCTGAAATTACTTTATATTATTTATTTATATGTCATAATGTTTATTGCCTGCCTTTTCCATTAGAATGATGGTGGATGAGGACAAATGTTTCCAAAGTTGGATCCTTGATATCTAGAAGATATGTCTGGCATGTCGAATGTACCTGATAAATGTTCAACTGGAAAAATGATGAGCAAATGAGTGAAACGATATTTATTATTCAGAAATCTTGTACCTATGTTAATAATGTCATTCTTACTAAACAATAAGGCACAAGGGCACAAAACAAGAAAATAGAGAGAGAGGGCAGGTGTCTGAGGACAATTACAAGCAATGCAAATTTGGTCATTTGAACCTCCAACTTGCCATTGTGATAACATCAAGCCACTGAACTATACTTCTTTTCACAAAAGTTATACCATCAATGACTTTGGATAACTACCAGAGGAAATATGGTATGAGTTACCTAATATTTCTACAAGAACTATGTGAATTCATTGGGATAGAAGAGCATATGTGAATTTAGATCAAAATTATGAATAAAAGAAAAGATTTTATCAGTGCAGTTGATGTCTTTTGGGCACCAGGACACCAATATTAGGTGTGAGTGTTAATTGTGAAATGTCTCCTGACTGGATTATGAACTGCCTAGGAGATTAGAAAAGTACCCTTCTCAGAGTGTCTGGAGAGGGCGGTACTTGCAAACATGATTAGCATTAGGTCATCAAACTGATGGAGACTCACTTCAATTGTGTGTGGCACCAACAAATAGGATTGCCCCTTTAAGGGGATAAAGAGAACGAAGGAGGAGGTTGGTGGATACTTTGAAGAGCTCCATTCTGCTTGAAAAGGCATAGTTTTTGTTGTTCCCATTTTGAACATCGAACCCTGCTTCCTTAGCATTCAAAGATAGAACAGCAACTCTCCAGAGAGCCCCCAGGTCCTAGGTCTTGGATTATAGTTACATTCTTCATCCTTGTGATTCTGCCTTCTGGCTTCTTTTGTTGGGCAGCCACTAGGCTCTCCAGCTTTCCACTGTGTATGTGACTAATGTGGACTTTTCCACCTTGGATCCTACAAGGCTACCTACTGAACCTTGTTACATAACTTTATATGTGCAATGCAACCTACTCCTCTAGGAAATTCTAACCTATACGCTGAGTTAATAGTGTATAAGTACAAAAAAGAATAGCCAAAGAAACTTCAACTCTCAGGATTTTCCAGATGTATAATTTTGATGGCCAATAAAACTGAAAGAAAGCATGTCCTTACCAAGTGAGAAGACTCAATATTTGCCCTACAGAAGTCCTGTCTTTGAATGCATATTCTGTGTTTAATACACTCGACCTGAAAGATATCTGAATGATGATGATTACTAAAGAATTTGGGCTCAATTTAGGAATTCATAGCTACTCAACAGTCACTAACACTGACAGGTAGCTATTTCATATGTATCAGGTATTATGCTCAATCATTTAGAACCACTGCCTTGGTACTTTGGTGCCTTTAAAAAGAGTTACCTGAGGTATGCTGATCAGGAAGGTTGTCTAATGTAACCCAGGAAATTGTAGTACACCTCGAATTCAAAATCAAATTTGCTTCAATCCAAACCTATACTGAGATCTACCTAATTACAAAGTGTTTCTCAGTAGGATACTGCTGACATTTTGGCAAGCATTTATTTTGTCTAGCAAGAACATTCTTCACATAGCATCCCTGGCTCCTTGCACTCAGAGATTGTAATGTCCCAAATATCACCATTCTAATTCTGTTGAGCACAACCATGTCACTAAATATAAGGGCAGCTATGCAAAAGTATCTCCACTAATAGTATTCTAGATAAATCAGACTTCCAAAATCAGGGATATAATATCTCTTTTACTCTCCAGGGACACACTGTACTAAAAAAAAAACTGTACTAGAATGTCAATAGAATATATCTCTTATAAATAAAAAGAGAGATTTAAGAAAACAAGAAAGCTTCTGTGGGTATGTTCAATGCATGATACATGTATGTTTGACTTTAACATATTTTCATAGGTCTATATACATAAGTTTACACGTAGCACTATAATATGGAGAATCATGCAGTCACACAGGTATTCAGAAGAAAAGTGAGATTTTAGGAAGGTAATTGGATTATGGGACATTGTATATATTAGTCAACTAAACTATTGATGAAATCACAGATGAATGTACTGTTGGGAGTTGACAACTGATTGAAAAATGTGGGTGAACAGAAAGTATAACATGGAAATATGTATTTTTGTTCCCACTCTTTACTTCACTCTTTGATACCTGCTGCAATGTTTAGAACAGCTTTCCTCTCCTGTGCCCATCCACCATGCTATTTGTGTGTTGAAGCCATCCAGTCATGTACTGAATCCTCCAAAACCATGAGTCAAATAAACCTGTGTTCCCTTAAAATGTGGGTTTTGGACATTTTGTTCCAGTGACAAGAACGAAAATACTACAGTGTCTGACTAAGTAAATATTTCCTTCTTGCTCTTTCCTGATCTCATCATCTCCTATAGTTTGGATCTCAATTTATTAACTTGATCTTTGACCCTCACCAAGTATTACTAACTCTTGTCTCTCTAGGTTCTTTATACATCCTAATATCTTTTACTTTTTCAATTTCATACATTTTTACATTTCTCTTGCTAAGAATTTCCTTGCTAATACCTGTGCTTATTCAATTACTACCAATTCTTCACTGGTCAAATGTTTCCCCTTTAATGGACATGTGGACCTAAAACCATTTTTTCTTTAAACAATCAGAGGTCATTTTATTTCTACAAGTAATTCCTCTATCTGAATGGTTCTAAGAGTTATGCACAGATATTTTTGAGAGTATAATTTCTATGTCTGCAATGCCACAAAGTTCTGATGCAATAGCTCTAGAGGACATTCAATAAATCTGCATTAGTAGAAAAAAACTGCCAGGTGGTTGCTGATGATCAACCAGGTCCAGAAAGCACTCAACTGGCATGCATAATGAGTTTGTCTTAATGACCTCTCTTTTATCTTATCGTTATTGTCATAATCATCTTGTCATTTCATATGCCACTTACATTTCCCTGATGGATGGATCCATCTTGAATCCATCAAAGACTCAATAAACAGAATGTGGTTAGATATTTTCTCATGACTGTGTTGGGATTTATGTGATGAGACTGTATTCAGTAATTCATGTTGATATTATATGATCACAAAATACAAGTCTCAGAAACTGACATTAAACTGGAAGCTGAAATGCAGGGAACAATTATAAGAAGATACAACACTTACAGAAAGCACTAAGAATGACACAAATACTCTCCCAGTCTGGTGAAATAACTCAAAATGTAAGAAGCCTATGACTATTTATTACAAGTACTAAATGTTCAACCATACTGTCAGCTAAGAAAGATTCAAATCATTTGTGACTTGAGTCAGTGCAAAGTAAGAGCTATCTCGGTGTTTGTGTATTGCAGCTCAAAAACAGATATATTTTTATGATCAATATTAGAATATATCTTATTTGAATTATGATAAAATTTTCACTTTATTGCATAGTGGCCTTTTCTAGATAAATAAAAAATTTATACTCAGCACGATGCTGAGTTGCTTACCACTAGAAAGATCACAGTGACTACTAAGGGAAATAACTTTTGGAAACATTTTTTTCTTTTTTCTTTTTGGTACCAGGAATCAAACTCAGAACATTATGCATGCCAAGCAGGCACCACACCACGTGAGCTCCATCCGTGGCCCAGAAACTTTTAACAGAGTAATTTTTCTTATACCCTGCTTATCTCACAAAATATTTTCACAGGTACGAATACTGTTTGTCTCTTCTGGATAAAGTCACTGGAAACCCCTCTTGGAAATGAATATTCTAGATAGCTTTGATGTAGTTGAAAATCCGTGTGCTCAAATTGTGTTCATGAGGAAAGAACCAAAGCGGAAATGAGTGCCAGCCTCCCAAAGGCTTGCTAATTTTAGTTAAATAATAAATCCACTGATTGTAATGAAGGGAATTTTAAAAAAACCTGAAATTATCATAAGATAAAAAGAAGAGCAAGACAATGGAATAAAAGAAAGAAAATGAAGGGGAATTTAAAGGAGTAATGAAAGTAAAATCTTTAAGAATTTTCATCAATAATGTACATTCAGACTGCAGATGATTTTTTTAAACTGGATTTTATAAAAGTTATCAATTGGGGTGACATATAAGTACAATAATGCAATTTAACTGGTATAGTGTTGAGTTTTGGAAGTCATCCTGTGAGTAATGAGTCTGAGATTAAATTTTACTAGTTTCACCATTTATCTACTTCTGATCACGATTATTGATGTCACTTTGGACCTGGGTCCGATGAATTCCTGAATCTGCCTTTGTCCTGCCACCTCTTCATACTGCGTTTTACACAAAGATCAAAGATACAAGGAAATCTTAAAATGGATCATGAAAACAGGCAATCGGAAAATCTCTTTACTACTAGGTCTCATGCCTAGATGCTATAGTCACATACTAAAGGACAGGGCACATGGGCACGCAGGGTGATGGCATAGAAGTAGAGGGAATCAGTCTGAGGTAATTACTAGCAATGTACATGCAGCCACTTGATCGTCAAATTTACCATTATGGTAACATCAAGGCACCAAAGCATAATTCTTCCTCTAAAACTATACTAGCAACGACTTCTGATAATTAGCAGAGGAATTATCATTTGAAGATTGATGTGTGAGTTGAAGTAGGTACTGAGCACCAGCCAAAGCAGGCAAGAAATAAACCACTTTCTGCCAAGACTTGCTTCCTGCACTTCCATCACATCTTATGGCTGTTTTGGCTCCTGTCCTAATAGTCAAGTGAGTTTAATTCCCAGCAACATGGCATGGAAGGTGTGCAGACACAAACTTGGAAAGCTAATATAGAAACTAAAATGCCGATCTTAACAGAGTTTCTGGAAAAAGCAAAGCTCACGTACAAATCAGACGGTGGATAAATGTCAGCGCTGATTTGTCAGTGCATATGGGTTGAGTGCAGAGATTCAGGGCAACTGCAGTTCTCCAGAATCTGGTGAGAAACTTAGATTAAGTAATGCACCTCTTTGCTGAGCTGATTCATAGAACATAGCAGACACCCTCAAGCCCTCACTAAGAGGCAGTGCGTTTATAATTTAAACGTACATTCCAGTCAGGAGATTATTACAGAAACTCAGAGGAAGCCAGAGGTCCAAGAGGAGAGCAGCTTTTACAAGAATAAAAATCACGGAAGACAGTGAAGTCTCATAAGTAATCCAAAAATCTGACAAAATAATGAAAAATGTAGCAGACACATGTCCATGGGTTTAAAGTGTTAAAATTTCTACAAAACTCATATGTGCATTGACTGATCCTCAATCATTACAAAGTAAAATTTTCCCTTGAGAGTGTTTGTCACAGCTTAACCAAACACATAAACACATCTAGAGAGATGTAAGTCTAAAGAGAAAATGAGAAAAAAATTCTACTGAACTATAGTTAACCTGAAATTAAAATTCCAATATTAAACAGAAAATGAACCTAAATATTTACTAAAATCAGTTTGTTTGTTTGTTTTTGTATTTCACTGTCTTCATATCAGGTGTGGTGGCTCATGCCTGTAGTCTAAGCCCTCAGGGGGCTGAGGCAGGAGGGTTGCTGTGAGTTGAAGCAAAGTCTAGGCCACAAAGGAACTGCAAAACCAGTCTGAACTGCATAGAGGGACTGCGTTTCAAAAACAAGGAAAAAAATCATTGTTCATTAAGAAAACATTTAATAGATTCCAAAATATGTCATAAATTTTCACAACATCTATTCTTTTTCCTAATACATAGAATCATTCCTCAGTATTCTTCCTTTATATTGATTTAAATCATATCATATTTAAGCAGTTATCTTGTGTTGGGTATAATACTAGCTTCCAAATATTTTTTTCCTGACATCTTAAAGCAAAGTTATATAGCACACATTAAAGCCCACACACTACAGGAAAAAAAAAATCCTTTCTTCACAGACAGCTCATTTAACATATAATATAGTAGAAAGAGGAAGTGATATCAATTAAAATTGGTCTGAGTGTATTTTTCACTCCCTGATTTTTTAATCATAACTAAATCACTTCTAACATTACAATAAAAACATAATGATAAATTACCTGATAATAAAAGAAAATGTGCTCGTGGTTACATGAACACTGAGGTATACGTTTCCCTAATTAATATTCCACTTGCAAAAGAATCTGGGTGGAAAAATTTGAACAAAGAAAGAAGAGAAAAAAGAAGGAAAAAATGAAGAACAAGTTGGATAAGGAGAAATGTAGGATGAGGGGAGAGAGAAGGAACAGAAATAAAGACACTGGCACAGGAGCGGTGGTGATGAAGCAATGGCTTCATTTGGAATGTGCAGTCTCTTGCTGCGTTAATCCCATAGCCACATCCCACACACCCTAAGTCACAAACACATTTGCTTATGAACCATGATCTTTTGTATTCTTTGGTCATGGAGTTTTCAATATGGTTAAAGTCCAGAGATACTAAAAGAGTGGAGAGAGAGAAAGACGGAGGCAGAGAGAGACACACACACATAGAGACAGAGAGAGACAGAGACAGGAAACACTACAATTTCTGAGGGCTGAGCATGTAGTTTTGGGGAAACTGAAGTGAATTTAGAGATGGTGGAAAGCTTCCTGTAAGAGCAGTATTAAAACAGGAGGCAGGGATTTTAAAAAGAAATGAGCTTAAAATTAGACCCAATTAATGTCATAAAACACAGGTGAATACTAGCATTTTACTACTGACTGTGGATTGATCCTTTAGTTTACTGTTATATTCAGTGAAAGACTGAGAATATTAGGAAGTGTGACTTCAGCGGGATGGCAGAGTAGGAAAACTGAGACCCTGATTCCTCCCATGGAGATAATACACTCAACAGCAATATTATGTGACTCAACTCAACAACAATATATTTCTTGTGAGAAATCCAGAGGCCAGTTAGGAAGCTTCTGGAACCCACAGGAAGACAATGCCAACACCGTTAGCGGTGCTAGGAGAGTCTGTGGCCTTCACTTACCATGATCTCTCCCTGTTCCTCAGTGCAGTGAAACTCAGGGAAAAGTGAGAATACGTAAAACTGAAACGTTTCTATTTAGCAAAGAAAAGAATCAGCACAGTCAAAGATAAATATATTTAGCCACGTCTCGGAGAAGCGGTTAATAAATAAAATATGTAAGAAATGTAGATCATTTATAAGCAATAAAATAATCCAGTGGAAAACTGGGCAAAAGACTTAAGCACGCATTTCTCAATAGAGGGTGTATAAACAGCCAGTGGTGTATAAACACGTGCTCACCAGCACAAATCATGAAGACGGTGCAAAACCACATGGAAATATCACCTCACCTGTGTTGGTTTGGCCATTTTAAAAGGTAAGTGAAACAGAAACACCAACAAAAACAGTTGCTAGCTGAGCTATGGAGAAACTGAAAACATTTTCAACCTTGGTGGAAAAGTGAAATAGACACCGTGGAAAACAATCCAAAGTCCCTCAGAAGTTAAAAACAGGACTGCCATGTGACTGAGTCATTTCATTTCTGGCTATTTTTCCAAATAAGCTCAGGTTTGAAACTAAAGAGATATTGACACTTTCATAACATTGCAACAATATTCACATTTCCCAACAGCCTAAATGTTCATTAATATATAAATGAATAAAGAATATGGTACACACATAGAATACAGTATTATTTAGCTTAAAGATAGTCATTTTTATAGGTACAACATACGTGAAACTTGATATTATGCTAAAGTAAATAAGCCAGATAGAAAAGACATACCCTATAATATCATTTGCATAAGGAATCTAAAGTAATAAGCTTTGTAAGGTACTCTGCTTCACAAGTAAAATAGTTGCTGCTGAAATGGAGATATGGATAAAAGACAAGTGGGGAATTGCTTTTTAATTTGTATGCAAGACAAAAAAATCTCTAGAGATCTGCTGTAAAACAATGTGACTATAGTTAACAATATTGAAGTAAAAACTAGAACAATGAGGACAGTAGATTTAATGATACACATTTTTAACCACAATTTTAAAAATGAAAGTTAATTGAAATAAGCATTTTGCAAATATAACTTAATGAATGCACAGAGAAAAATATTGTGAAAAATATGAGTATGTTTTTAAGCATTGGTGGTCTCATATGCACAAAAATCCATAAACAAAAATCCATATATATATATATATATACGCACACATATATATATATTCAAAAATATATACATATATATATATATATATATGTAGCCTTTTTATCATTTTTCTGCTCTTTTTGGAATCTGTTCCAATCTGTGTTCTTAAATTACAGAAGCTGAAATAAAAACAACAGTTGATAGAGTCTGCTGAGTGTAGGGAACTTGTGATTATGTATTTCCATAGTCTCTCGTGGATGACTTAATATTTGTTCATACTAAGTCTGTGATCCAGTCCCTGGTTATAGTATTCCTCAAAATTAAACTCCATTTCCAATCCTCTTACAAAATAAAGCTTGTATGCATAGCCTCTGCTCACCAGCATCATAAATGTCAGGTCACAAACTTGTCTCCATTTCCCCATCCCGAGTAATTTGGGTCACCACAGTATTAGCCACACTCCTATTACTGGCTGACCTTAATCTGGGCTTGATTAAAATAAACAAACCTCAACAAGCATTAACTTCCATTTCTCAGCAGAATGAAGTGTTTTCATAACATTAAATACATTTACCAAGTTAGAAAACTTAAGGCATTTTAATTTCTATCATCATAAATGACTTATGATTGACTTTAATTGGTAGTTTTCAAAAATTATATCAAAAATCACAAAGTATACTTAGTTATACAGGAAGAGCCTCATTGTCTATAAATTTGAAAATTTTCGATTATCTACTGCAATGTGTCTCAGGGGCATCTTGAACATTTATTTGGGAATTTCCAGTTGTCACGTGAATGTTGGGCACATGGGTGTCCCACCTGATACACAAAAAATCTGAGAAAAATTATAATATTCTAAAGCTGTTGTTTAATTCTACCTTACAGATCAAGTACAATGTTTGTGCAATGCATTTTTTCTCTTCTTCTCCACTGTAAAAACTACTTCAATGCTAGCAGCTCACAGGCAAGGCCAGGTAAAACGTCTAGGTCACAGTTTGTACTGGTGTGGGACACTGGGACAGTCCCAGAGGGACAGGTGTCCCCTGAATTCAAACTCATGCTCATGTATGAGGCAGGCTTTAAATAAGCATGTCAGTGTCCAGGGATAAATCGAATACTTATATCAACGGAAGACTACATTCTGTACCATCCAGAAATTTAGCAAGAGTTCTTCATCCTTTCCAAAAATTTCATCAGA
Organism: Dolichotis patagonum; assembly: GCA_004027295.1. Classification (NCBI taxonomy): domain Eukaryota; kingdom Metazoa; phylum Chordata; class Mammalia; order Rodentia; family Caviidae; genus Dolichotis; species Dolichotis patagonum. The sequence goes on along the minus strand of PVJX010002526.1, from coordinate 29,588 downwards.
TAACATATTTACCCAAGTTTATTAAATCACCGATACAACGAACATTCATGTTTAGTTATTTGAATCACAGCAATTCTATGTGTTAGCGGAGTCAACTTAATGTATTGTTTTCTTCTGTGGAAGAGTTTAGCCATGTATATATCAATACACATTTAAAAAATTACTTTCCTTTTCATTTCTTTTCAGTATAGATAGATGACTTTACTTATTTCTTGTTGTGAACAGCATATGTATCATGGAGATAATATTAGTTATGGGTGTCTTTTAAAGGTAGCAAAAGAGGCCTAGACTGAAGGCACACACTTGTGATCTCAGCACTAGAGAAGCTGGGGCTGGAGGGTTCCAAGTACAATCTCAATTTAATAAGACCATCTATAAAAATAAAATAATATACACATTAATACCTTGGTTTAGTGAGAGTAACTTGTTCCGCTCTTTATACAAACACTTGTATAACAAAGCATGAGAAAGAGACAGATGGAGAGAGAGAAGGAGAAAGAGAGAGAGAGAGAGACACAAAGACAGAGACAGGAAGACAGAAACAGACAGCCAGACAGACAGACAAAAAAAGAGACAGAGGAACAAGTTGCAGTTTCATATTATACATGATATATTGTTCTTATTGTAAGACATTTCTCATTTATCTAATTAAAATTTCTTAGAAATGTTTGCCCATCTTGTGGAACACTTGTACAGCAAGTTACTTGCAAGCCAGTGTTTATTTTTTTTAAATGAGATGGAGATTTAGTTTAGTGGTCAAGCTACAATTCTCAGTATTAAAAAAAAGAAGGAAATGGTTTAAGTGGTTTACAAGTAGTTGGAATATAAAGATGGAAATAGTTCTCACTGCCCATAGCTGTTCTATAGTCTGGAATCTATCCAAGTTTACCAATTTAACACGCTTGCTAAGTGTGCTATTTAGGAACTTACTAATTCAACATCGTTCCCGGTAATAATCAAAGTTACTGCCTAACCTGAAGTAAATGGTCCTGAGCTCTATTTATCGTCAGGTCTCTGAACTAGACCCCCACCCAGCTAGGAGAGATGAACACCCCACGCAGATCTGTTATTCACACCTGCAGGTGCACAGCATTAACAGGAAGCCGGCAGCTTCCCCATACAGCTCCACAGATAAGCCAACTTGCAGAGAGCCAACTCCACGAAAACCCACAAGAGACATGCTGTGCCTGCCAGCACCACCCTGAACCTCACACCACCCTATCAGCCAGTCCTAGACTCTCTACTCAGAGACCCAAAATTTTGCACCCGCTTCAGGAATGCCCCCGTATAAAATATGCTCTTGTTGCTTACTTGGGGAAAACAGTCTTTTCACTCTTGGCCCGGCCACCCCAGGGCTACAATAAAATCCTTGCATGCTGCTTAAACTCCACCTGTCCCAGCGGGCTCAACTGTGCCTCAGTTTACCCTAACATTTATGATTCCTATTATGTAAATTGAATTTCAATTCTTGTAATTCAAGATTTCCCAAAGCCTTTTCCTGGGAATCTTATTTGTACTTTGTTATGTCTATGTGAATTTTTCCTCATGAGATGGCCAGCAATGCTTCTATATGTGATTTACCTACCCAAAATATCTTTGACTTTCAATGAATGAAGATAAGGTTTAGAATCATTTTTAACCAGGACAGACTGATATATAGCTTTTGTAGATAAATCAACACCTTGATTCATTATAGCTTCTCTCTTTCACAGGTCTATTAGTTCAAAGTTAAAAGGTAAATGTTAGGATTTTCCTTCATGGTAGAAATCCTGTTTCAGTAAAAAGCATAACTTATTGGAGCATTGAAATGTTTTGCCATGAAGAGATTTACTCCATATTTGGTTTGGACTTGGGAGAGTATTTAAATTCCTACCTTGCCCACTTTCCTTCTTGTCCTCTCATCAGAAATGCCTGAGTAAGAAATTCTGTGGTTTGCCTTGTTTCATACAAGCGGAAAGGTCTGACCATATGTACTGAAGAGTCTACCCCAATATTTCTGCCCACTTAGAACTTCAGAGTGTGAACACATTGGGAAACAAGGTCTTCGTCAAGGTTATGATCTGAATTGAATTGAGATCATGTCATACTAAACTGGGTCCGTAATTCAACATGACTGGCGTTGGCATAAGTCAAGGTCAGGATACACAGGGATACCAAAGGGAGAAGGTTGTATGGTGATGGAGACAGGACTGGAGTGACTCAGCTGCCAATCAAGGATTTCTGGGACATACCAGAAAAAAAAGTAAAAACTAAGAGAATGGCATGAAATACCTTTTATCCAAGAGCCTCCTCAATAGGTCAACCTCATTGCCATCATGATTTCAAACTTCTAAAAATCAGAATCGTAAGAGAAATAATTTTGATGTTTTGAACGATTTTATGGTATTTTTATAGCAGATCTAAAAGGCATTAACATACCACACAAACTTTTGCTAGTGCATGGCTCCATCACCTAAGCAGGACAAAACCCAAAGCCCGAACAGAGCCTTCTTTGATCTCGCAAGCCATTTGGACATACTAGAAAATTCTGCTCTCCTATTACTAGACAGTGCTGTTATGTGAGAAGTAAATGCTCGGCTTGATAATGCACACCTCTAACACTAACGTGCAGACAGGCTGAGACAGAATTTGGAGACTGGCCTGGGAACTTAGCTACTGAGTGAGACACTATCTGAAAAAAATAAAAGGATTGGGGATGTGGCTTATTGCAAAAACACCGCACACTGAAGAGTTCTGCAAAAACTTAAAAAAAAAAATCTTTATGTGCTTTTGAGGCATGTTGGCAATTTGTCCTCAATACCTGAATGAAATTTAGTTGAAGATATATCTAACTTCTGTGGAGGTGATTATGAATGTTTTCTAAATCAGGATCTTATTTCGTGAATTTCATCAGTAAATGACTACCTAAAACTTGGTAAAACTGGTGGCACTTTCAGATTTCTGTTGTTTCATCTCTCAATGTTTGGACTGAGTCACAATTAAAATGCTAAAATTCAAGGACCGAATGTCACCACTCCCCCATTTCCAGATTTACTGTCAATTCTATATTACATCAGCTTATTTTTTCCAACTAAGTTGGAATGAAACCTCATTTTGAATGTTAACTGAGCACTCTAGGAAGTTATCCTCAGTAGCTTTTCTATCTTTAGCTGTATGAGAAATGTATGCTTATTATTCACTTTGCCATCATTGGGCACCAATTGTGACATCCACACATTCGTGAAGGAGAGGTTAATTTTGGTTCACATTTTTAGAAGATTCAGTCCATGGTCATCTTGTCCCAGGGTAAAAAGGGATGATAGTTATATCATCGTGTGTGGTGGCAAAACAGTGCTCAACTCAGGACAGACAGGAAGAGAGGGCAAAGTAAGGAGAGAGAGAGGGAGGGTGAGAGAGAGGGAGGGAGGGACAGACAGAGAGAGACAGAGTGACCAAGGCCAAAAATACGCCCTTCCAGGTCATGCCACCAGGCCTCCATGTCCAAGAGTGATCAATGAATTAATCCACTAATAAATAAATCACCCCATCATCTTACCATCTTCCAACAAACCTACTTCTGAACAAAAATGGTTTTGGTAGATATTTTATAACAACATAGATACACGTCACTAGCAGTATTTTACTGGACTTCTGGACACTCTCTTTCTTATTTAATGAATTTTGCTCCCAAATTCTATAACTAGATTTTTACCTTCTCCTACTGCTTGCTCCTTAGTATTAAAGATGTAGTGTCTAACCTAAACCCAATGGATACACTTGATCTATCTTTTTTATTTTTTGCTTCCTAGTAACTGTGGAAAAATACACATTTCTGAGAACAGAAACCTTTATCACACCGTAGGAGATCAGTAGCTTTTTATTTCACCTGGATTCTTCCAAGCCTTCTCACAGAGTTGTGGGATGAAAGACAGGAGGATGTGCAGGAACCATTAAGATGTCTCTTCAGTTCCCCAGATTGTGTGTTTTCTGGTGGTTACTGACATTTTAGCAAAAGTGGTAATGCTGTGAGTGTATTAACCAACACATGAAAAAGTCCATCGCCTATGTAGCACCTTCAGGTATGAAAAGTTAAAATATAAATGACCACATGTGAAAGGAAGGAAAGAGCCAAAGTGAGGGCTGAGCTAAGTCTGCTTGGTAATTGTGCTCTTTGCAGTGAGGTACAGATCTGGCCTTCCAGTGGTTGCAGTCTGCTGTTGACTTCCACCTCATTCTATATGCAAGTAAGAGCATCAGAAATTTACTCATAAGAATGACAGGAATGCATCATTATTAAGGTGAAGCCATGCGGTAAACATCTAAATTTTTAAAAATGTATTATAGTAAATGACCTATTTGCCATGGATCCCCCTCAAGATACTCTCCCTCAATTCCAGCACGCCTATGCCATCTTATACTTGCCACTAGTGGAGGCAGATATGAAAGTTAACTTTCATGATTATCTTCACAAAGTTTGACTAAACACACACACATACATATACACAGTGAGCAGGGCTGCTGAGTGCTATCTAAAGGAAAAGCAGGGCTGTAAAAATAATATTTTGAGTTCTCTTCCACCTTATTCACCAGATCTGGCACTGTTTTTGCTCTTCCCAAGTCAAAATGATAATGAAAGGTAAACATTTTGAATCAATTCATAACATCAAAGCAGCCATGTCAGTGCCACTGAAGACACTCATGAAATAGGACTTCCAGAACTGCGTCAGAAAATAGTAAGAATGATGGGATAAGTGTGTTTGAAATAAGAGTATTTTGAGGAGGGTTGACTATAATATATCCTTTACCATAACCAAAAAAAAAATTGTTTTCATTTGCGAACGGGGCTTTTTTTTTAAACCCTAACAAATTTAACAATAATGTTCCTCATACTTTTCAATCATACCTTACAAAGTCTAGTATTGTAGGCAAAACTAAAAGAAAACAAATATGACAAAAAGTCTTGAGTTCTCCTCCACATTTCTCAGGCTCACTTGTCACTGAACCTTTCTGAGCCATAAGTGCCTTTCCTGCATCGGAAAGGAGAAAGTCTATCAAGTACTATGAGATGCTTTATGGCTTTCTGAATGTCTGATCGAATTTGTGTCATAGTGAGATCATGAGGGATCATATAGAATAAAAATAAACCTTCTGTCCAGAACAAATTTTCAAAGTGGAACATGAAATGATATGTTACAGCAAAAAAAAAGATGAAGAACTGTGAATATGTTTTTCAACTTATTTCTCACTGAAAGGAATTCTGTTGTACAGCATCACAATTCAAGCTGCTACTTATTACATATGTGGCTAACAATGTGTATTTAAGTCAGTGACACTGTATTTCATTATCACAGATTATTTAGAAGATTTCTTTTCAGGCATTGACGTGTGTGGATAGGGAAATGAACACTGTATAAATTTCTCTTTTCATTGGTGTGGAAAATGCAGTTACATCTGAGACTTTAAACTGACAAATGGAAGGATATAAGAAACAATATTTGTCTTCAATTTGCAGTAGTCTTAGAAAGCATTCAGTGTCTACAAGGAAATTGCTATGTTTAATTAATTCCTGTGTTTAATAGGTGTTTTATTTATTTATTTTTTTGATTGGAGAGGTGATGCAGAGAGGGTATAATGACCAAAATTCATTAAATAAATTAAGACTGTAATTCTCTCCCTCTCTTCTTTTCTTTCAAATCTATTATAAATCAGAAAAATATCTTAGATAATATGCTCTTTGGGGTATATATTACCCGATTGGGAACCAATATAACTCACAGTGAACATGTTAGTATACAATTATGTTCATTTATTCTCTCCACTTATGTACTTTTTCTTTTTTAAATTCATGAAGTTAATATATACACTTTTAATTATGACATAAAATTTATTCATATCTGAAACTAGGCAGATATGTTTGTACTTGTGCTGAAAAATTTAGTTAGAGTTGAAATATCTTTTAACAAAAATCACATATTGATGTTTGATAGACAATCGGTTACAGAGAAAGGTGGTTCAGGAAAGAGTAAGGTACATAATACTTTTTTCTCTGTTTTACATTCACATGACTCTCTTAATATCTTTCAGGCAATAAGAGAATCTCTTTAACTTTATTTTCTTTGCTTAAGTATACCCATAGAAAGACTTTTCTTAGTTTTTTACTAATTTTATTTCCAACTTAATATATTCTATGATAGATTATGAATGCCAAAAATATCACCTATGAGCCATAAAATAATATTGTTTTACAGGTTCCAATCTTTATTCACTGCAGTACCAAGCACCAGGACTTAATTTCTGGTTAAAACAGTTAAATTTATCTCCTAGGTGAAGTCTATAGAAATACTCCATATACAAAACTCCTTGAGCTTTCAGCCTGTTCCAGAAATGCCCTGTATTCTAGACAAGCAGCTGAGCATGAGTAGCACATATGTGGTATTTCTGGGCACTTCAGTCCTCTAACGCCTGAACAAGAAGCACAGGAATGTATGTTCTCCACAGTTCCGTTTTCCAAAAGTGATTTCAGAACCTTGCTTCTCTCTTACTGAATGCATTAAAAATAATTTATGAATGCCTTCTATATTATGGAAAATTACAAGTCAGAAGCAAAAGTTTCAAAATTGCAAGCAAATTTATAAAATTGAAAATGCACTTTTTTATCAAAACCACCGTGTGTATGGGTGTATGCATATGTGCAGGTGTGTGTGTATACAGATAGAGAATGAATATATTCTGCTAGGGTATATATATATAATACATTTAAATTAGTCTTTCATTCACTTAGTCCCACAGGAGAAATTCCAACTGTATTAAAAATTTTAATAGGGAAAAAGATAGTGAATTTTATTGTAATCTGTGCAGCCCATGGTCAAAACAAATTTTTCCAGTTCAGTAAAGAATATTATTCCTAGAATAGTACTCTAGTAAATAACCCTGGTATCTTCAGTTTTAATGGAAGGCTACAAAGTCAATTGTGATCCATACACATGGTGGTGTTTCTCTTGAAAATTTCTGTACTGCATAGTTTCCAGCTTGGCTTGCTGAGGATATGCAGAAAAATTTGCAAATACTACCTCTGTGAAAATTTTAAAAAAATAAGCTAAGGCTAATTGATTTTGTCAGCCCTGAAGAACCCTGAGCAATGGAGAATAAATTTGGCTGGTGATTTTACTGTAGGATCACCTAGTTAGGCAAATTTCAAGACAATAGCATAATGGAAAACACTGAATTGAATCCATGAGGCCAAAACTAGTTCTGATATCTACAAAATGTAAAGATGTGAAAATGATCGCTGCATTTGAATTTAGCTCTTCTGACTTGCAGCCTAGAATTTTCTGTTCTTACAGATGCGCTTTGAATTCTTAGGCTGCTATGAAAACCCACAATTCTGAGACTCTAATAAGCTCAAAGAGATGGATCATAGCTGCAAACATAAGTAGTGAGGACAGGTGATATTTAGTCAGCATTCAATATGTTTCAAACACTTCAATGCAAAACTCAGCTCATATAAAACCAGAATGCTGGTATAATAGTACTGTCATGGTTCTCTCTTGCAGGTGAAACAAGAGGGTATTTTAAATGGGGGCTACAAGGTCCATTATAAGTTGAATTGCTTCTATCTTCTCAAAATTCTCAAATGTTTTTCTCATTCAGAATAAAAGTGAATAGTTGTTTTCCATGGAAAAGATCCTACAGTCTCTAATCTGCTCTACCTTATGTGCCCTGTACCTCTTCCGACCCACTCCTCTGTGCTGCTTCTCCAATATGTTGACCTCCATTAAGTCTTCAAAACAATTTTTATTTCTTCTGATAAGATGCTCATTTCCTAGCTGTTCTGAGCATCTTTTATTCACTTCTCTTTTTCCTCACTCAAGCATCATCTTCTCATTGACACCTTCCCATTCATTCTATCTACAATGGCATCTCCAAGACTCTTTTTGCCCTCCTTTCTGTTCAGCACTATTGCCATCAGAACTTTATGCAGGAGGCTGGGGATATAGCTCAGCAGCACAGCACCTGCTTGGAAAGCCCAAGGTCCTGAGTTTGATTCCCGGAACCAAAAAAACAAGCAAACAAATAAAAAAATAAAAAACTATGTGTTCAGTCAGCAGAAAAATTTCTATCTTCATGATCTGAATATTTGACTCTAATTTATATTTCCTGAAAAGTTATGTGCTTTTCAGTATGCCACTTTAACAAATATATTATGTTGTAATAGCTAAATCCTGGAAATAACCCAAATGCTCATTAACAATGGAATGGATAAAAAAGATGTGGCATTTTTATGTACGGGAGTACTATTCAGCTATAAAGAAGGATAAATTTGAGGCTTTTATAGGTAAACAAATGGAACTAGAGACTGTACTCATAAGTGAAATAAATGAGACTCACATGTGGAAAAATCTCATTGTGTCCCTAGTATAAAAAATTGAAAGAGTAAATAGGATCCAAAATGCACAACAGATTTTGTGTAGGTGAAAGGAGAAGAAACTGCTCAACAGGAAAGAGCAACAGAGATGACGGAAAGGAGAAGAGACAGAATGGAAAAAATTATATATACAGATATGTATATATATGCATATATATATAGGATAATTATACTACTAATCTTTGTTAGTTAATTAAAAAGAATGATTTCAGCTTTCATTGTTCATTTTTCATGGCTATATTTTGTAATCTGCATCACTTTGAAGAAAACAATATGCAACATATTAACAATTGTTAATCTCCTATTATGTTGCTTTGAAATTCTGTATCATGGTTTTGTTCTTTTTCATATTAAAAATTTTAAAATGATGTGTCATTGATTTGTCCCTTGTTACATTTATTCAAAGGCAAACACCATAAGATCTTTTGTTGGCTGCTTAGCTCTCAGTAAATATAAATGTGTTGGGCACATAATTGATTTTCAGTAAACATTGGACAAATGCACAAATGGATTCCTGAATGAGTAAATGTCTCTCCCTTTGCCCAGAATTGTGCAATCCATTCATGGTGTTTTTCATCTTCTGCACTGGGCATCAAATATTTCATAGGAAAGATGTTACAAGGCTTGTGGTTAAAATCTTGCTCAGTTCTTTTTGAATTCCAAACATGGTCTTTATACCCGTCATTCTGACTCGTGTAAGTAAGTTCTTCCTCTTATTTGTACATCAGCTGCTCCCAGAAATCCTTCTATTCAAATAACAACAATTTGGGATCCATTTCCTTCTAAGTCCTCCAGAGGTAAATGTAATAACTTGAAATAGTACAAGTAACCTGCACCTAAGCATTGCATAAAAATGAGTGGTATATTCACTCAATTTGAAAAAAAAAAAACATACTGCAGGTATTCTTTTTCTTTATGTAACAGCAGTGCTTCTCACTCGGTTTTGCAAACCGTCAACTTTAGTGTTGTAGGGTTTTTTTGTTTGTTTGTTTGGTTTCATTTGCATGCACTGGAACAGATCTGCAAATTGCTAAATAAGTGTAGACACTTCCCTCTAGTGTTACATTTTATTCTTAGGAAATTTCTCTTAACAATGATAATCCGTAAACATTTTCTTTCAGAAGCAAACAGTATTGGGAGGGATATCATTAAATAACAAGAAAGAAACGTATAAATCATTCATTAAATTAAATATAGGAAATAGCTAATATTAAAACATGGTTATAGGGGCCAGGGATACAACTCAGTGGCTGGCAAGCATGAGGTCATGAGTTTGATCTCCAGTACAAAAAATAAATCCTCACATCATTATAACATTTGACGTTGGAAACTATAAGAGTCTACAGCTGAATGTCTTTAATATGTATTTATCAAACATTATGAAAATAAGTGTCTGACTTTGGCATGAAGCAAACCACATATATGCCTAACTCATGTAAAGTAAATTAATTTCTAAAGGACTTTGTATTTCAAGAATAAAGTCCTGGTTAAGCTGATCTTGGAAAAAAAATGCATTGCGAGCTGCATTTATGTGGAGAGGCAGCTGCACTCTGAAGTTGAGGTCTCTTTCCAGATGCACTTGAAGAATAGCTTGTACCTTTGGTGTAGATGATTGATTAGAGCACCCCTGTGATTGCTTCCCTGGGGAAAACATATAGTCAAGAGAACTCATTTCTTTTCTCCTCTTCTGTTCTTCCATTTGAGAATTCAGATGGTAAGAGCCTCAAACAAAAAGGAACATTTCTCTAAATGCCAACTGTTTGCCAGAATTTTATTCCTATAATCCCTCATGCTTCTTATGGGATGGTTTCAATTCTTTCTCAGGTCATTGAAATAGCACTGGATAAATAGGGATACACTTTTATATTGCTATCCAAATTGGTTATTGGGAATTATCTCATCATGTACTGTATTATTAAAATTAGAATCAATGTTGCTGAGGGACCTGGTGGTACTTGAAAATATAAAACTCTATCATGGCAAATGTCTGTAATCTCGGTGTTCAGGAGGCCGTGGCAGGAGGATCAGAATGAGTTTGTGGCCAGTCATATGACTGGTAAGTGAGTTCAAGCACAGCATGACATACATAGCAAGACACCGCCTCCAAAAAAGTATAAAACGCTCTAGAAAATGTAACATTGTAACAGCAGCAATAATTTCTTACGAAGGATTAACTCTATTATAACTATCTGGATCTTGAGACATGCTATTGTTACCTAACTTATTTTAATGTGAGACCCATGAAGAAATCACTTATTCACTCTTAATTTCTCTTATATAAAAATTCAGGGTAATAGTACCACCTGCCTCAGTGAGACTGCTAATCACTGTAGATGTGGTCTGCAAATTGTCAGTTGAGGTCAGTGTTAGATAGCTTTATTTGCTGTGAACAAATACCCGAGGAAACGATTGAAGGAAAAAGGATTTATTTTGGTTCACACTTTCAGAATTCATGGTAGGGGTGCTCCATGGCAGACAGCTCATGGTGGAGAAAGCTACAACGGTATGGCCGTCGAGAAGGAGAGAGAAAGAAGAGAGTCACCAAAGAGGAGGCTGAGGAGTAGACACAGCCCTCATAGTGGTTGCACCCCTCATTATCCACTCTCTTCAAGTAAGGTCCATCTCCTGTTTCTATCATCTCTGAATAATGCTTCCAAATTATAATCCAGCAAGGGATTCATTCACTTAATGAACTGTGAACCATCAGGATTCCGTTACTTCAAAATAGCCCCCCAACTGGCAGCCAAGTTCTTCTTGAGATCCAAAAAATGAATTTACAAGGAAATTTCAAATCAAAATCATACCACAATCATATATTTCAAGTGCTACATTGCATATCTAACTAGAACAATAACAACAAAAATAGTGGGGAATAGGAAACAATCTCAGAGGTCTTACGACGTCAATAGGTTTCTACTGCAATTTGCCATATATTTAGTAAGAAAAAATTCTGCTCCTAAAACTTGATAGAGGATCATTGGTAGAGATGTCTCGCTTTGAGTTTAATGGATTTAAAAAAATCATTCATCAGTTATTGCATCAGTGAATTTTATCAGAAAATTACGTTGATATGAAGTAGAAACGTGAGAATTTTCTCAGTTGATTATATGAAATTCCATTTGGTATTTACTTATTAGTTTATTAGGGTAAAAATACCAACTAAAATGCAAATAAAGAAAACTCTGACCTCCCATTGTAAATATTAACCAATTTACAACACATAGCTGACAAGTAAAAATCATTTGTATTCCATGGTTTAGAATATTGTGGAAAAATCAGTTCTTATTCAAACTTCTGGATAATAACAATACAGCATTCAAATATCACTATTGTCAATCAAAATGCGTACCTACTCACTATCCTTAAAAAAAATTGTTGTAGAAGACTTACTGGAGGATGTTGTAAGTATCACAATCAAATATTTACAGAGAAAGTTTCTGGTGCTTTGACCAAATTTCCAAGACCAGATTTTCCATATAATGTGGCGTTTTCCTGTCTAGGTAGTCCTCTTCATGCCTGTCTAATGTTATGACTTTGATCTTGAATCTAAAGTGTGTTCCTTCAGTTGAACATCCTTTCATAAACAGAGACTTCAAGGCTCTAAAGACAAGTACTTCAGAGGCAATTTTGGGAGATACAAACGGGTGCCAAGAATTGTAGTCACTTGCTAGTCCTTTTCCTACATCACTGTAGCTTCAATTGAGAACTCTGAGTGTGAACACAGGCACTCGATACACTGTGGACTTCACAACCATGAGCAAATGCAATGGTATTCACTTCAATAATTTTTTGTGTCAGCCCAAGTCATCCACTTCTCAGAACAGTTAATATGATGGATATTAATGTTAGCCCTATAATGCTATTTTATACAAATATATGTTTATGTAGGATCTATAGATATACAGAACATTTAAAATGTATTTAATATATTTGATGAGACTATCAGATATCAAATTGGTTTTCGCTAAAATGTTTTCTCAACTCTAACATTACTAATCTCATACAACATTGTGAATCCAGTTTTTTTATTTTTTTGCTATTTTTAACTTCAAATAGGCTTTGTAAATATCTTCTGATTTATTCATTTTTTTGTAGTGTAGATTGAATACAGTGCATTTACACTAAGCTACATTCCCAGCCCTTTTGCACTTTTTATTTGGGTCTCTAAATTTCCCAGGCTGGCCTGGCACTCGTCATCCTCCTCTATCACCTCCTATCAGGCTGGGATTACAGGTGTGTACCATTAACGCATAGCTCTAGTTCGCTATGAATTATGAATATTCTGACAATGTGGGAAAAGCCAAAAGTTATCTTCCAAAAGCACTCAAGAACATTTCTCAAAACAAGCCAAGCAGAAAAGTTTGGGTTGAAAAAACCAAAAATTATTTTCTGGCCTAAAAACATGAAAATACATGGTGGTACAGAACTTGAACACATATTACTAGTTTTGCTCCTTTCTTTTCCTTCTTATTTTTTCTCTTTTTCATTATTCACTCTCTGCCCCACAGGTATATCACCACTGCTATGGTTGGGACCACTCCTCAATGTTTATTATGACATTGCCGTGTAGTAAGCACTGACTTACCTTATATGAAGTGTGTTCTCTCATTACTACCGTTTGGTAATGACACGATTGAGTCTCCAAGGGATTAAATGCATTTTTGAGTTCACACAACTCCAAACCAGACCTGAGATGATGACTGCAAAGCTGAAACACACACACTGTCACCTACACAATTCAATGGCCCACAGAACCAGCATCTGTTTCCCCATATATAATCCATTTTCTTTGCTGTTTGTTTCTCAGATTCTAGACTAGACTCAGGCTACAACCAACATTCTAAATATGCCCCCGAATGTGTCCCACAATTCCACGGTATTTCATTTTGTAATACCCAGTTTTTTTATGGTATGAAAACATATTTTTACTTTCACATCATATTCAGGAATTAGGCATTTTCCCTGGAGACTCACTTCCTGTGCATCTAGAAATACTCAAAAGAAATTCCACTCTGGTGTGTAATTTTTCAGAGTGAGACAATAATGATATAAAAAATTGAATGTAAGCCCTTAAAAAGAAGAACAGAACTCACTGTACTTCTTGTGAAGAATAAAAAGACGGCATCCAGACAGTCTACTCTTCTCCTCAGTGTCTGATGTGCACTTCTACTGAGACGAGAAAGCAGCTTTGGCTCCCTCTGAGATGAGCTGGGATATCTTCTGCCTCTCCGATGCTCTTTTCTGGACTCCTTTCACGTTTAAAAATGAAGATGGAGCCGATTGAGTTTTTAACATGTGCCAAGTGTTGCCTGATGCCAGGAAAAGCGAAAGCATTAGAGATGTGTCCGGTGTGAAGCAGCTGGGATTCCCTTAAGCTGCCCCGGAGACGGGGGACCAGCAAGATGTGTGCCCTTGCAGATGATGGATCTGTTTTGGGTAGGAGTCAGTTTCAAACTCACCAAGATGTCACACTGGCAAACTCAATATGTGACAGCTCAATATTGTGACAGTGATATGGCTGTAAAATGGGAAAGGCAATTACATTACCCTGCGAAATCTGATTCTGTGGCTCTTTCCCCAAAAACTACGTTGAGGTTTAGCATATGGGGAGGTTGTGGAAAGGTTGTGGACACTCCTCCTTTCAGCCTATTCCTTAGGCTATAATAGTTTGCATAATGCTTGGATTATAACAGCACAGCACTGGCAATGTACATTTAGAAAATTTTCACTTGGAGTAACACTCTGAAAGTATTATTCCAGATGTAAAATAATTTAATTAGTACTGAGTCACTTAACCATATCTGTTTTCTAATTTTTCTAATTTTGTCTTGCACATAAAACATATTTTCCCCCAATATATAATTTCTTTGAGTTTCAGGATTCCTATAGTGATCTTATGGGTAGATAGAGAGTTTGAAATTTTATCATTGTATTTCCTAACTAGTGTTTCATACAAGCTTGTTAGTGAAGCCTCTGATCAAATATTTTTTAAATATTTATCATGCATTTCAAGTCGATTTGTTAACACCATTACAATAATCAGAAAATAGGTCCAGCAAAGCAAATGGGATTTGGCCAAGGTTACATGGCTATTATGTGGCCTTTCTAGATCTAGACCTCAAACAACTGATTTGAATTACTTTCCTGTCACTACTATCTTTTGTCACTCATTATATATTTGTCAAGTAGACTTGCATTAAATAAAAGTCCAGCTAAGTATTGAAGAATGGCTTCTAAATTAAACATTTATTTTGAAACGCCTGGCCTAAACTGAAAAGTAACATATTTCACCTGATCTTTAAGGCTGGAGAAATATTATTGAATCATCTAAAAGAATCTTTTAAAAAAGTAAAGAATGTAGAAAGATTCAGAAAATAGTATGTGATATCAGGAACTCAAGCCTCTGCTGAGGTCAAGAAATAAGTAGATTCATAAGGTAGTTCCTTGACATTTTCCATGTAGGTATTGTTCTGGTCCCATTCATTGTACATACAATGTGTACAGATAAATTTTGTCTCCTTGAGAGTTAAGTTTCAAAACCCTCAAAGTGTGAAATCTTGCCTAGTATCATAATCTACACACACTGTGATTTTTTACACATATGTAACCCTGCTAAATTTTATTTATAAAATTGAAAATATGACAAACTAAATATGATAAACTAGTAGCAGAAGAAAACAATTACAATAATACACTATTTTAAAATATTACATGAATGTTGCTCTGAGTCTCTATCGATCTATCATCTATCTATCTATCATCTATCTATCTATCTATCTATCTATCTATCTACCTATCTATCTACCTATCTATCTCTCCTCTCTGTCTCTAGCAATCCTATTGTATTTTTACATTTCAAAGTAAAAGAGAAATTTTATGGCTTCCTGTTTGCATATCTGAGCTGCCATTATTACTATTCTTACACTTGGAGAACATTATTAAATAAAAGAAGGGCCATATAAACAGAAACACTTAAATAGTGTGATAGTCACACAATTGAGATATCTATTAAGTCACTAATGAATGGATATGTTTGACAAAGAAATGATTTATGTCCAGAGCAAGGTGGAGGTGGACCTTATGTATTTTCATCATGCTACTCAGAATGGTATGCTATTTAAATTTATAGACAGTTTATTTCTGGAATTTTCTATTAAATATTTTTTAGATACTCGATTATCATTGGAATCTGAAACCAGAGTAAGCAAAATTGTTCTTACTGTATCAAAATTTGCTCAATTGTGTATGATGAAGAAAGTTACTAGGGGGAATGCATCTTGAAATGTTTTATGAAGCAAATACTTGATTGGACAGGGTTACTGTAAAACTTAAAAGACATATATTTAGTTTATTTCAAAACTGTGCAGTGACTGATGCAAATCTGAGGTCATATCTTAGACACCTTTGAACCTAATTCTCAGGATAGCTTGTGGCACGTTGCAAGGGCTTGTTTTCCTCTGCAGTGGCCTATCACTTTGGGGGGACTGAGCAATGAAGTTACTTTAGTAATGAAAACCTTTGGGAAACATATCAGATACAAGCGCATTAAAGGTAAGAAGCATTATGCAGAACTTAAAAGCACACAGCTTACAGTGGGAGTTTGTTTTAATACAAACCAATCTCCTTCCTCCTTAATTGAATTTCAGTTTTTTTTAATCTTTGCTAAGCCTACTCAGCTCCTTTTTATCGAATATTTTTGTCCATTTTCCTCTTCTCAATGCTTTTGTTTTCCTAATTTTCACTCATATTTACTATTCAAGAAGTGATACTATGCTTATAGAAATGAATAAAGGAATGAGTGACCAGAGAGAATACATGGAACACTACAAGAAGAAAGAAAGCAGTCATATTTGTCTTTAGTGAAAAGAAAGAAGTAAAAGAAACACACACACACACACACACACACATACACACACACACACACACACACACACTGACAATACAACCCCACCACGGATTATGCAATAACAGGTCTTGATTTGTATCACAGTTCAACCTGGTTACATTTCCCAGCTCTGGTTACCTCTCTCACAGAAAGGATAGGACAGTATGAGGGAATTTAACATTTTTATACTGGTAGCTCTACATTATCTGATTTTGATTTTTTTTTTTTACTATGAAGGCATTTTTGTGGAAGAAAATCAATGTATCATAGAAGAATAAATGAATAGATGCAAAAGATTTTTCTAAGTCACGCACCTGTTTTCTAGACTAAATGAAGTAGATGCAAATTTCAGGAAATAATGTCTTCTGGAAATGTATCTTGCATTTTCCATTCAGCATTCAATAGTGGACAAGATGTGTTACCAGGTTACAGTCAAATGCTGACTACCTCTATGTCACAGTCAGTGCAGGGTTTTTGATAGGGAGTTCTTGTTGTTGTGACGTTTGTGATTTTTTTGGTAGGGTGGGTCATTCTGGTGAATTTTAAGTCTTATAAAATGATTGTGAGGAGAAAGGTTTCAGGGTGAAAGAATATTGATGAATAAAGAGTGGCAAATTATAGCATAGTATGATAAGTTGAGTGTTCTATCTGTACTATTCTTTCTTAAGATCCAAAGTAAAGATAATTAAATTTGTGTTTATATTAGTATGTGGATAGGAGGAAGATGCTAAAATTTCATATTCATATATATAAATAATATATAGATATTATTCAGATATTATTTAGATAATATATTTATATATAATATATGTAACATATTATATATGTAATATATATTAATGTGTATAATATATAATGATATAATATATAGGTAATATATATGAAACTTAAGGTTATAATGCATGAAAGAAAGTTGTCTTGGGACTTATCAATTTCATTAAATAAGTATATTGTTTTCTCAAATGATCTATGAATATCACCTGAACCACATATCCTGCACTATACTTGGGAGTAAAATGCTACTTCATGATAAATAGGAAAACTAAAATATTTGTGTTAGCATTTAGACAGAGTTCATTTTACAAATGAAAGCTTTATTTTTCCATGCATGGCTAACAAGAAACTTGATTCTATTCCTTTAGATTCATCCAATCTCACTGTAACCAATTAATAAAAACAGTTGTAGGGTTAATTACAAGACATGCTCTCAAACTGCTGCCAATTAGAAGTCTTTACTCTCTAGTTCACAAACATTTCTTCATAGCCTAAAGCAATCT
Source organism: Dolichotis patagonum (assembly GCA_004027295.1). NCBI lineage: Eukaryota > Metazoa > Chordata > Mammalia > Rodentia > Caviidae > Dolichotis > Dolichotis patagonum. The sequence goes on along the minus strand of PVJX010002526.1, from coordinate 12,022 downwards.
TGGAAAGTGATTTCCAACACCTCGACCCCTCCAAAGAAATGAGTAATAAAATAAATCAAGCTACATTAGCTTGAATAGCTAGGTCGTAGCTACCAATTTGCTCCTCTCTTGACTGCTTTTTAAAAACCTGGTCATCACAAATGTATTTGTGAACTGATGTGATTTTAAATCTAGATTATAATAAAAGCCATTTATGTACAGAAAAAGATTTCCTCAGACTTTCCTCATACATATCTCAAGCACCTTATTGATGGTCCTCATTATATTTTTCTTCTGCCCAGGGATTCTCAGACTCCCAAAATGTAAGGGATGTACATTGTTCCAGCTTTCATGGAACAGTTCACCTTCCAGTAGGGTGGGAGGATGACGCACACACACACACACACACACACACACACACACATAGTATATTTAAGAAACTATAGGATAAGTCTACCAAAATACAGTGATAAATGAAAGAGCTCATATACAGTAGAGAGAAATCAGGAGAGGTCACACAAAGATACTAGTCACACCAAATTTTGAGGAATGAACTGAATTTTGTAAGCAGAAGTAGAACAAAAGTAGTTAAAAGAGAACAATATATGAAAATAAAATCATATATGAATAAAGAGGAGAACATTCTTATGGTCTGATGTACTTCGGCTCAGAAGAACAGCAAACACACCTAAATTTTACCCTCTGGATGACTCAAGGAGTCTACTGAGGAGGATCCTGTCTCTTCATAAAACTTAGTGTGCAACCTCTGAAACTCACTGACCTGCTGGGTTGTGTGTGTGGAACCAAGGAGGTGAACTCCCTCGGGACATCTACCTCAGTGGCCAGCTGTCAACACAGATCCACTCACTGTGAGGCAAGGGTTCCTGGAACCTCTCAAGTGGACTGCATTGCAGGAGATCAAAACACTCAACTGGGACTATGGCTTTTGGATAAGGGACATTCAGCTGAGTACAGTAAATCATTTATAGGGAAAAGCAAGTAAAACTGGATCTGGGAAGTCCACACCATATTTGGATCAATCATGAGTATAAATGCATTGTCGATGACATCTTAAAAAGAAAAACCAACCAAATTCTTAAAGCACACAAAAGATGTAAAATGATAAACAAGGAACCCACTTAGGATAGAGAAGCAGCAATGGGGTTGAATTTTCAACAAGTGATAGATTGTAGGTAACAAGAACAATTCTCAGTGTCTCTAACCAGACATTGCAAATAAAGCCATATCAAAAACCAGATGAAACGCTTATTAACTTAATGCTCATTTTCTTCTTTAACATTAGTTCATTTACAGGTGATAGTTGTACATATTTATGGAGCAGGGTGTGATATTTTGCTACATTTATGTATCATCTCAAGATTTTTACGTTTTCTCGTCTCAAACACGTATTGTTGCTTTGTGTCCATCTTCCCTTTAACATCCATTGTTACTTCTGGGAATCTCAGACTGTCTCACATTGCTAAGGAAATGACTCTTTTCATTTCTATGTGCTATGCCACTCTCGACCGGCAGTGTGTCCCCAGAATGCTGCTCTGAGCAGTCTTTGGCTAACAGCTCTTCAAGACATTTTGTTGGTCAGATAATGCTTGCCTCTGAGGTAGGAAGAACATTTGTTCCTTACACAAAACTGACCACAGGATCCTGTCCTAACCGTGAGAGCACTGTGGTTCAGATGTGCTCTTAAATACTGTTTCCGTCACTCTGACTATTCTGTTTTTATTTTTTACAACTCTACAGACATTTAAAAGTGACTTCTCAGCAAAATCACCTCCATATCATCTTCTTTATCCTTGTTAACTTGTCTTTTTATCCCAAGAAACTCTGTATCTATAAGTTTATATCATCCTCTTCTGAATTTATAAAAATTTAACACCATCCTCTTTTGTGGACAAAACAAGCCACCCACAAGCATCAAAGTCTGTGAATTCTATGATACTCAGTCCCTATATCTCAGTCTGGACACAATTAGATGCCTCTACTGAGAACAGAACGAAGAAAGGTAAGCACCCTTTACACAGTGATTCCATATAGATTGCCTTCTTCAAAATTATAATTATCCTTTGAAGTAGATAAAACTATCTTCCTCACTTCTCCTCCATCTTAGACTTAGCTCATTCAGCAAATTTCTTATTTGCTACCCTGAATATCTCCTTTCAGAGGGCTCTTCACTGCAGTAAATGCTTTCATTTCCTCAGATCAAAAATCATAGTTACGTTTGATCTTGCTCTTTCACACTCTGCTGTAATTATCTTACAAATTATACCCACTCCAAATATATCGAAATCCAATCAGTTCTGGCCACTTGTACCTGTACCACTGTATTGAAGGGATTTTTGTCTTTCACCTGGACTATTGCAATAGCCTGCTATTTGTTCTTTCTTTTTCCACCCTACCTTCTTTACTAGAGTCATACTGGAAGCCAGAGGTTTATAGCTCTCTCTCACTATTTCAAATTCTAGGACCTGGTGTTTTATAGATCTTTGTTTTTCTCAGATACTTAAATGGGACTCACACTTTGGAGCACCTTCCTTTGTTTCCTTGCCCTAAAAGGATTGTGTGCCAGATATATGTATGCCACAGCTTCTCCTCTCCTTTGGGCTACCTCAGTTGTATCCTCCTAGTTAGGCATTACTGGACTCTCAGTGTAGATCTGGCATACATTCTTATACCAGTGCTCCCTAGTCCTTGCCTCACTTACATTTGTGTAAAATTTACAATGTTCAGCACAACATATTTACTTAATGCTATTTCATTTTATTTATTTAGTAGTTTACTGTCTTTGCCCAGCAAAACATGACTCTTCGGGACCGGAATTTGTGTTGTGCTGATTTCCACCCTCTCTCCAAAGCAGAGTATAATACTTGACTCATAGTGGGTGCTCAATAAATATTGCTAGAACAACTGAATTAATCAACACATGAAAAGTAATGAGTTTGGAGAAAAACGAACTTGTAATCTAGTTCATTCTGTGTAGTTTATCAGCTCTTCTACTTGTGCATTACATTCTCTCAGTCACAGATTCATTTACCAAATCTATTAAATAGAAATAATTTTTTAAAAATTAACTTGGATGATAAAGGTGTAATGGCTAGGACATAGTACAAGTAAAGCAAATGGTGATTACTACTGTTATTAAAATACTTTAATGACCTGTAAGATGCCATCTCCAGCCTTCATTAAATGAAAGTATTTCTAGTATGATCACAAGGAATTGAAACACATGAATTAAAAACCATGTATAAAATAATATATGTGACATATCCAGCTAAGTGTCTGGTCAAAAGAAGGCCTGTAATGTATTGTTGTTTCAAATACAGTTAAACTAACCTCAAGATTTTTTTTTTTAGTTCTTCTGTGCACTAAATTTTTTAACTTCAAAAGTAGTTCAACATCATGGGGGATTGGAAGGATTTTATAAATTCTAAGACTTAATATACCATGTTGCTAAAAGAGTACTTTGCCTAAGGCCCCCCTATTCAGTTTTTGAGCTTGCGGTGGCTAAGAATAAGGATTCTTCAAGGCATGCTTAATAGCTCCCAGGCCTCAAAGTAGGTGGCCTCTGTTAAAGAGATTTCTTTTTCAGCTTCAGGAAAATCCTTAAGGCCTTCCTTGGTTTTTATTTCCTATCAAAAGCATGAGGACTCCTAGGGAGGCATTCTTATAACTTTTCTACCTGCAGGGAACCTGCCTGAAAGAAGCAAAACTTTCTTATTGTTAAAAACAAAAAGTCACCTTTAGTTAGCATCAAAGTGAATGCAGCTAATTAAACAACAGGAAGTTATGCGACATTAATTTCTTTTGCCAAATCTTAAGCAAGCAGGTCACACTGTTTTACCAGTAGGCTAGTAAAGTCAACTAGAACCTGCCAGGGAGAGAGTAGACTAAATATCTTTTCTCAACTCCGTGTAATCTCGTATGAGTGACTGAAGTAATCTTAAAGAGTATTTATGCCACAGAAACAGGCAATCATTATAAATTAAAATTGTACTCTCTTTTTTTTTTCTTCACAGAAAGCTGGTTTTCCTGGACAGAGTTGGTTTTACCTTGTTATTTCTGAGTGTATGAAATAAACACCTATTCTATTCACAATTTATTATAGCCAAGCTTTCTCTGTACAAGGCACTCAAATTAGCAGTTGCTCTTTGTAGTAAATGCACACCATTCAGTTGAATAGAATGCTTGTCTCAAATTGTTTTACAGCCTTGAATTTTCTGCTTCATGTTTTGGTTTCTTGAACAGTAAATGTGTGCTGTGAAACATTTTGCTTTACTGCAGCGATACTTCATTGCAATTCGCAACATGAATATGAGGCTGAAAACACGAGAAATCATGCATAAGGAATTCCCATGGTACTGAGCACATTTGTCCCTGGGGAAAAAATTTGAGGGAATATTGATGTACTGCCAAGAGTATGGTAAGGTCAGCTAGCAGGACAGCCAGAACTGGAGCCTTCACAGGCACGAGCTGGTTTTTCTTTCCAAAAGTACTATAGATGCACCATGAATCTGCAGAAATTATGGGAGATGAGCTGGAGCACAGCAAGCAGATGAAAGGGCTATGATTATGTTTCTTGAGTTGCCTCTCTATCACCTTCAGACCACAGCTAGATCATGAGAAGGTGATCCGGAGCAACTGGCTAAATCTCATATTATGCAGCTAGAATGATGGCAAAGCCACATTACAGATGGTGGCTGCTATGATTTGTGTCTGGATGTTCCCCCAAAGCCTCAAGTAATCATGGGGGTTGGTGTCTAGAGTTTGTGATTGACTCATGGTCTATTGCTGGGATTATGGGTGTGAGTTCTACATTCACCTCTAGGGCAGGAAGCCTGCAAACAGTATAAGGGAAGGAAAGAGGCTGGCTCTCTTGTGCTCCTCACTATTTGCTCTCGTTGCTTTTGCTGTCTTCTGCTGCCATGACCTACTGCCCCTGAGCCACACCACCGTTCCTTGTAGCCAGCTGATTACAGAATGAAACCATCACAAACTGTGAGCTAAATAAACCTTTTTTCCATAATTCTAGGTCTCAGGGAATTTGTCCCAGCAACAAGAGGAAAGTAACCAACACAATGGTAATAAAAGTATCTTTTGTGATGCCTTTTTTTATTGGCTTTTTTTTTATTTTGGGTAGCTTTGGGAATAGAGTGAATATTTTGTTTAGTACTCTAATGAGTTCCCAACTTACCTACCAACTCATTTATCTCTATACCAAGCCATTTTATCTCTATTCTATTCTGTTTTCTCCTAGTGTGGAAAAATATTATGAAATAAAAGTTTAAATTTTAATATTGTCATAAACTATTGCCTTTATTATATAAGAATTATTTTAAAGAGATGTAATGCCATTTGTCAAGATTTAAATCTTCTAAAATACCTAGTAAAATGAAAATAAAATGAAATGTCTCTATGTCTTTTGTCTAAAAATTATATATATGAATATATAATTTAAATGGACTGTGACATATAGAATCCTCTTTTCTTAACAAAGTGTTCACTGTCTTTGTTAATTTTCCTATATTTCTAATAATAAATATTGTTTAGTTTTATAATAAGACAAAGATATATTGTTAAAATATATTTTCACTTTAATACAATAAAATAATATTTAGAAACACATAACAATACATGTCGAAGTTTGAAAACTGAATATCCTTTACAAATCTTAAAACTCACAGATCAGTATACCTTTTGAAAGAGTTGTGCCCTGGAAAGCAGCGGTGGGAGGCAGGACCAAGGGGCAGTACCAAACTGTAGTCACCTTTCCCAGTGGCACGAAAATAGCCCCAATCAGTAACCTGTGCATTACCTGTGCCCACCCTGGGCGCCGCCCCCGGTCAGAGGTTATGAGTACCCTAACCCGCACGTGCGGGTTAGAGAAGGCCAGGCTGTCTGTGGTCTGGAATTCTCTCCATGTCCTTGGGAATAAAGGACTCTTTTATCTCCTATTTTTGCTGTTTCATTGCCCCCAAAATCCTAACACCTTTTATTAGTGCAAATTATTAGAGACTGTAAGACCTCTTGACCATTTCAATTTGTGGCAACTACAAAGTTTATATGACAGACAAAATTCTGCTATAAAATTCCGAATTCTTAGAAGTTTTAAGTTTGGCATTTTCATCCTAATTTTCTATCCAGGGGAGATATAAATGTGAGTTTCCATGAAATAAAGTGTAGTAGCATTGATTTAGTCTGCCTATTAAGCAATGCACTATCTTTATTCCAATTCTTTAACTACAAATTTCTCATGAATATGAATTTAAGTATAAAGTAGAACTTATTCAAACTTCACCGTATTTATTGTGCTAGGCTAGAAAATCATGGTAAGCTTTCCATCTAAAGATCATATATTTCAGAACGAAACCCACAGAAACCAGGAATCATCTTTGAAAACTAATCCCAGGAGTATTCATTACTGGGAAAGCTCTGGAAGTGTGTCCTGCCTTTTGAAGCACAGAGTCAAAGCTGCAGCCCTCTCAGAGCTGGTAATTTAGGTCAGAAGAGGGCTCTTCCTGTTGCCTCTGATGAGAATAGCCCACACCAGGCCTTGCCTTAACCATTCCCTGCCTTTCTCCTCTCAGGATTCTTAGCAACAGGCTTCCTGCTGCCTTGATCAGGATTCTTGCTGCTTTACCTAAGCCTCTGGCATTCCCTAGTCCAGGAACAAAATACTGGGGAGTTTATTCACTGTGATTCTTTCTGCCAAAGGCTTTTTGTATTTCTGGGTAAAGGGCCTTCCCTAGGTAACTAGGTAACCATTATTTATTTTGAGTCCCCAGACTGACAGACTCTGTAACAATGAAATTCAGAGTCCTCTTCAGCTTATTTTGAAAGAAGGGTAGAATTAATGCCTGTTTTAAGGATGGATATATTAAATCATCTCAGCACCATTTCATCCCTATTTTTTTGTGAATTCGTTGTAATTTTTTTTTTGTATGATGTGGTGGGTAGGACTGACATTTGATCTTAACACTGTCAGTCAATCAGTCTCTCTCTCTCTCTCTCTCTCTCTCTCTCTCTCCTCTCTCTTATATAACATTACTGTGATTAGCATTTAGAGCAAAAGAGCAAATGTTGAGACAGAAGGGCATTTTATTTTAAAATATATAAAAGCATATATGTAAATAATGATGCTTACTTGTGCTCTGCTTCTAAAATACCAGAATAATAATAATTACCTTAGTTCATTTGTAGGGCTAAATTTTCACTTGATTATTTAAATTGGAAGAAATGTGAAATATGAGAGCACTTTACCTAGAAAAGTTACATAACCTTTTGTTGTATGCCGTCCCCCTCTTTTTTTTTTTTTTAATATGAGACAGATTACTTCCCAGGAGCTGAAACCTGTGTCTCTTTCCTTCTGCTAAACTCTCAGCAATTCATGTTGCTGACTAATGTGCTACATTTGCCATCAATGCCTGAAAAATATGAATAAGACATTGCCTTGCTCCAAGGGAATGAAGGGCAACTCTCTACCCAGTATGTTTCACTTACATGGGTCTTTTACTTTATCACCGCTAATGGTCCATGTATAGCTTCCTACATCTGTCTGCACCTTACATATAATTGTGTGCTTCTTAGTGTCTAGAATATTTAACACGTAAGAGGAAACTTGTTAATCCATTTAATGCTGATTCTTTCATTTAGCAATTATTCTTGACTGCTCCATGAGGCAATTACTTTTTTTCAGATGAATTTTTATGTTTTCCTACCCAAGTACCAGGGAATGAACTTAGTGGAGCATCTCTTCTTATAGTTTTATGGTTCTAACTTAATTACTAATTTTAGCATTCTGAAGTAAAAATGGTTCCATCAGAATATCTTCAAAAATACTTCTATGGAACTAGAGTTCCAGGAAGATGGAATAAAGCTTTCTTTTATTTGTTCTTTTAAGAATGTGAAAAGTCATAGAAGTTATGTTTTTAAAATTGGATAAGAATACCATGGTGGAAAGAATAAATCAGACTAGCAAGGAAGTTCTAGATCCAGATAAAGACATATGAGTGAATTCCTGAGTTTTTCTCTTTTACTCATATAAGAGTCAGTCTTAAATTAAATTGACTGGAAATGTGAAAATCTCAAGAGGTACACACATTCACACACACAGAAAGAGAGAGGGAGAAAGAGAGTGACAAAGGAAACATTTTACTATTTACCAAAATGGTAAGATAAAAATTTCAGTACAGAAAACTTCAGACTTTTATCCAGTCACACAAAAGGAAAAAAAAAAAGTTCCCTTTTTCTACACAGGCTAGCAAAGTCCTAATGGAAAAGCACCTACATTTCTAACTTCATCAAGCTATGACAAGATTCTTTAAACTCTCCTTTAAAGACATGTCAGAAAATGATCAAATGGGCCCCAGGTTTTCAACCATGCACGGCCATGATTGACTATAATCTATCACTTGAATTACCATTAAAGATGACCGAGCCTTTGAGATTTCTATCCCACTCAGCCATAACAAACATCTTTCTGCCAATATTGTAGGATTGTACCAGAGTAGGCAAAATGAAAGTATTACCATCACTTCGCAAGACAAAGAACCTGCTCCCTTTTCCACCACTATGTCGGTGGTAGCTGAATGGGTAACAGGTGCCAGGCATTCCTCCCACTTTCAAACAGTCCCCTAACAGGGAACTCTAGGGGTAAAACCCCAGCTTGTGCCCAGAGTAACAAGGAGTCCTTGTTCATTCAATTTCTCCTGAGATCCAGCGAGGAACATGGACTTTCACTTGATATTAAGTCTGTCTCCACTTTCTTTATTAAAGCAAGATAGAGGAAGTCAACTAAAACACAAGGTATAAATGAGATCCAATCTCATTACGTGTTATTCAAACTGTTTAACTTTACATTGCAAATTACTTGCTATACTAACAATCAGAAAGATTTCAACTGAAATGAAAAACAGATAGTTATTAGATGTCAGTATCAAGACAAGCAAATGGACACGATAGGCAATAGAGTAAACTGTGAAATAAATTTTATACCTTAGACAAAAATCAACTCAAAATATGTATCCTATATTTAGCCATAAGACATAAAAGTACCTATAAAAATTTGCAAAAACATGTATGATGTAATCTTTGAAGTCTAGGAGTAAAGAAAGAGTTCTTAGGCTAAATAGTAACAATTCAGTTCCATTAAGGGAAAAAAGATAAACTGGGCTTCATTCAAATTGAAATCCTTCACTCTAAAAAAGGGTTTGATAAGGTGCTCTAAAGGTAAATTGCAGATTGGAGAAAATATTTGCTGACTACGGTAAGATAATGATTAATTATTAATATTTAATCATTAAGTCTAATGCTACTCTAGAAGTAGCCAAATAATACTACTTTAAAAGGAGCCAAATATATGAATGGACATGTCACTGAGTAGGATATGCAGATAAACACAAGAAAATATGGAATACATCACTAATTATCAGTGGATAAGAACGACAGGCACAATGAAATATTCCCATGATATGACTAAAAAATATTGAAAACTCTAAATGCTGTTAAGGATGCCAAGAAACTAGATCATTTGGAATTTACAAGTAGAATATATTTTAAAAAATGTGTGCTTTGGAAAACTCTTTGACTGTTTATTTTGAAAAGCTAAGCACGTGACCACCATTGGACATAGTCCCCAGAAATGAAAATCATCGATAGATGAATCCTAGTAACAAGTTTTATTCATAATAAGTCAAAACTGGAAACAACAGAGACAATTTTAACAGGTGAATGATTAGGTAAACTGTGGTGTATGTTTCCCAAGAGGTATTACTTAGGACAAATGAATGAACTATAAATTCATTCATGCAACTATAAATGCATGATAAGGAGCAGTCTTCAGAAAGTGAAGTTAGCTGGGGGCTTAGCTCAGTGGTGTAAGTGCCTGCCTGGCAAGCATGAGGTTGTGAGTTCGATCCCCAGTACAAAAAACAAAACAAAACAAAATAAAACAAAAAAAGAAAGTGAAGCTAAAAAGCCAATCCCAGAAATTAGCATAGTATTTGATTCTGTTTATGTAACATTCCTGTACGACACTATTACAGAGGTACAGAACATATTACAGTACTAGTAACTAGTGATTAGGAAGGAGTTTGCAGGTAGCAGAGATGATGCAGATATAAATATATAAATATATTTATTTATATAAATATATAAGTATTTACATAAATAGATAATTGTACGTATAAATATATATTATGAATATGTGCGTGTGTGTATGTAAATAGATACAAGATAGATAACTATACTAATAATCTCTGTTCATCAAAAAAGAACAGTTTATGTTTTCACTGTCTGACTTTTTGATCCTTTTTTAATGCCTAAGTCATGTAATCTGAACAATTACTTGCAAGATAACAATATGCAATATATTGACTAGTGTTCATTTCCTACTTTTTTTGAAATTCTGTATTGTTTTTATCCTTTTTTGTTTGTTTTTAAAATTTAAAAAAGTCAATGGTAGAACTTTTAAGACGGTAAAAATGCTGTGTTCCTTGAAGTCAAAATTGTGATCACATTATGGTCCAATAGAGTTTTGCAAGTTATTACCCTTGGGCGTAAGGAAAGAAAGCATACTTAGGATCTGTGTGTTTTCTTGACCCTTATGCATGAATGTACAGTTATTTCAAGACAAAAATTTAATTAAAATTCAATCATTAATAATACCTCATTTATATATTTCTATCTGCATTGTGTAGCCATGAGATAAATTTCTTTAATTGGATTAAAGGAGAAAATGTACCCGTTATAATCTTGCTATCAAGTGGCGATTTTTGCTTCATCCTCATAATCTATCATCTGTGACTAAGACAGAAATGGCATTGGACCAAGACTGGTAAAGGTTAGTTAAGTCAAAGTCTGGGACAACTGTGATCAGATGAATTGAGCCAGTCAGGTTCTCTCTGTTGAAAATTACACACACACACACACACACACACACACACACACACACACACACACCCTTAAACATGAACACCCATGAGGAACAGGCTGTGTGCTCACTATGAAGTTAACCATGTATAAGTTCGAATCCATCCTCCTTTCCTTGGCACCCATGTGCTGCTCTTCTGTGTCTGCTGAGCGCAGGAGTTTTTCTCCCCTGACTGCCAGTCCCAGTCACATAGAGGGAGCAAATCGAAGACAAAAAAGCTGAGGAAGAATCAGGGTCTCGGTTTTTTGCTTCTAATGGTGTCAACCTATACAGCTTTTTGTGCCATTTCCTATGTTTCCAGAAAGAGTTTAAATGCCTGTTTTCCCCAGTGATGCAACAGCATTTTTCAGGCCGGTGTCCTTTCCTCAGAGCTGAAATCTCAGCTCTGTCCACCAACTCCCTTCTTATTCTTTAGGGTGTAACATTGGCTGATGAGGTTTCTTCACAAAATACTAACTTTCTGCCTCACAGTGCCCCAGTCTGAGCTCCTGGGTGATCAGTCAGGCGCCTGGTAGCTTCTACTTGACGTAATTCCTAGTTCTGTGCAAAATTCCCACTGAGCTTCCAAAGTCCCATTACATTTTGGGGAATACTGTCTCTCAAGACTCCTGCATCAAGTTATACAAAGCCTTTTCTTCAGTGTTCTAAATTTCAACAGTCCCAACTCTTTCTCTGTTTTTTGTTTCTGCTGGGAGGTTAGCCATTTTTGCAAATGGTTACTACTTCTATGATTTCTCTGTGTCCTTTTTTTTTCCTTTCCAATTTGATCCTAACTGGTTAGCAATTCTCAGACTCTCCTTTTAAAATACATCATATGATGCCTGCTTCTGGAATGTAAATTCATTACACTTCTGATTCTTTTTCTTAGCCTTCTTTTGTTCCTCTTACTACTTTTCCTGCCCATGAGCTACTTTTCCTTGAATTAGCTTTAGCTCTTGCTCATGGGCAAGGAAAAGTAGTAAGAGGGGCAAATAATAAGAAGGCTAAGAAAAAAATCAGAAGAGAAGAAGGAGGAGGAGGAGGAGATGGAGAAGGAGGAGGAGAAGAAAGAAGAAAAAGAAGAAGAAGAAGAAGAAGAAGAAGAAGAAGAAGAAGAAGAAG